>CM047429.1:48233963-48548963 GCA_026168455.1 Theocolax elegans | reverse complement strand
GGAGGCAATAAAAATAAAGACTTTCTCTTCCTACCGTTTGCACTTGGAAACTCGAATGTTTAATAAGATCATAAAATGAAACAAAAGAGAAAGGAGAGCATATAAAATATTATGAAATTTACGCATAATAATTCGCAATGACCCGATCCCTAAGTAATTGAATATAAAATAAAAATTTAATAATACAATTCACCTATTGTAATAAATTTCTTTCTTAACTCGTTCAATCAAGTTTTTCTGGCTTAGAAAGAGTACGGCGTATAAACTTTATGAATATATCAAAAATTTTTTATTTTATTATAGCTTTACGTTAGGTACGTAATAATTGAAATCCGTTTAATGAGAATAAATAGATTACTTATTTATAGTGGGTAAAAGAATGTGCAAAAATATGTCCATTTTTGTTCAACTGAAATCTTTTTATCTTTTAACCAGGTTATTTTCTGATATAAAATTCAAATTTTTCTTACAACAATATAACAAAACGTAATAGTAGAAACTCTATTTATTTTTTTTAATGAATATACTTTGTAAAAAAACACTCGTAACGATATTGTATTTCCTTCGAATATAATGTGTAAAATTTTTCAAATTATTTATAGATAAATCAACGAGACTTTGTGCTATCTTGGACCACCACTATTTAGCTGTATATTGCAAATAAAACTGGTTATTTATTTACATAATTCATTTAAAATTAAATTTTTCGTAAAATTCATGCTGAAACAGTATTCGATTTGATTTCTAACAGTATCTGGGATTTTTTTAGATTTTTAGTGCTACTAGATTTTAATATTTTTGTGAAATTGTAAGTAAGTTTCTACAATTTGAATTTAAATGGTATTAAACATTGTTAATGTAAAGTATAATAAAATCTCATTTTTTTCTTTTACTACTGCAAAGTACGATGCAAATCAGTTATAAATTATAGGATTACACATTAAGAAATAATTTAAACCGCTAGAAGAGTTTTTTTTGCTTATTGGAAGCTGAAAGAACTGTTCATTTCATAAATGCTAAGGAAATGTACGAAAACAAGTTACTTATTAGCAATTTTAACTACGACGGATTGAAATTTTTACTAGGGTTACTTGTTAAAAGTTGCGTATACATCGTTAAAGTAGGACCCAAGACACCTATCTGGCAAAAACTTTTGAAAAAATTTAGAATATTTATATATTAATTAGTGCAACGAATAGTTAAACAAAATTTCTTTGGTCGAGACAATATTTTCACGAAATGCTGTTTTTCAAACGAATTCATACATCTCGCGCATGCAATAGAGTTAAAAATTGTTATTAATTTATCTTTCATGTTAATAAAACAACTATGTTCAAACATATACATTCGCTACATACACAACATACACCATAACAGTTTCAAAACATCTTTTATTATTTGAAATCTAGTTTCAAGAAAAAATATGCATATTTTTATTATATATAATAAAAAATCCTAAGATATATATCTTATTATATTTGTAATTTACTGAAGTATAAATCAAATAACTCAAAATCATTATGAAATGAAGATTACTTTTTAAACGCACGCGATACTATAATTCGATATACAGCCTATATACTTAAAAAATTCCATGCATTACTTAAAACTACTTAATTTAACAAGATTTGAAGGTTCAAATATCAAGCCTGACTAAACCTTGGCAATTTCTACTAGAACGTGCTAGATCGACCGAGTAGCGTTAGAGTTTGAAGTCGAAAAAATTAAAAAAAAAACTGTAATACCTGTTAATATTTGTAATAATAACTGTTGAATTAACACATTTCACTTTAGTAAATGTGAAACTTGTACACATAAGAAATGGCGAAAAATCTGTTTACGCACATACAATAAAGAGCATGCATCGTCCACACTGAGTTACCGGAAGTTATCGATTTTCTGGTTTAGTATAGCACGTATGTGTAGATGTTTGTATATGTGTTCGTGTGTTTGTGCGTTTGTGTGTTAGCGTGTGTGTACGTCGAAAGTCTTAGATAAAACTAAGAGAGACGTTGTTCGACCTTAGGGAATAGCGAGCTTCGTGTCCCTCTCAGCCGAGTACAACATCTGCGTGGCCGTGAGCGAGAAGATCATGCGGAACGCCAAACCCGAAGACTTTGAGAGGATCGTCGAGCACCTCGACTCAAAACGTAACGCGCGAGGCGTCGTACTATTCGTTGACGAGGACAACATCAGGTGAGTCTACTCTGACTACTCTCTATATGTATGTTGTATATGTATCCCAAAGGCTTAGGGAAAGCAATTTGTATTACTCTCGAGTAAATGAAAATCAAGGAAGGCTCGTGTGTACTCGGAGACGTGATTCCCCTACGTAATGAAACCGGCCCCGAAAATAAAGAGGCCAACCTACAGCGAGCGAGTAAGAGAGAGAAACTTGAAGGGATACGGGCTCAACTAGGGTTAACTCAAGGGGATTTCACGCTGTGCAACCACCCACTTGCCTTCGATCGGTCCTTTCGATATGTCATTCCGTAAAAATGAGAGAAGGGTCTCTTCCTTTCTCAGCACACCCTATATATATACACCTATACCTTTCTTCTCAATAAGCCGATTATTTTTCTACCACAAGAAATACTAGTTTTCCGCGAGTTCGATCCTTTTTTCCACCACAATTTAGATACCGTCTTGAGATCATTTATCCTTTCGAATTAACCCCGTGGTCAATTTTCTCTCTTCCCAATTACTTAACTACGAGATATAAAAGAGCAACGTAGATTTTGTAATTAATTTTTTACGATTTAATAAAACACCGGACTTTTTTATTATATTTTCAAAAATTTAATAACATTTCTTGGGCTGGTATTAAAGTACCGCAATTTATTTTAAACGAATTGTCCTTATTCTCGCGTAGCCTTTTAATACGAACAAAATGAAGCTTCTTAGACTTTAATTTGACTGTACTTGAATATACTACAGGTGAATATTTAGAAATCTAAACTTTCTCGAGGGTAAAATTTAAAATTTCCTATTAGATGTTATATTAATATTTCACTTTATAAGAGATATTAAATTAACTGTTGTTGAGATGCTTATTATTAAAAATATTACAAAAAATTTCTTTTCAAGTTTATTACAAATTATTTCTGGTTATCATGTCGTATAAGCAATAAAATTCGATGTTGTGTTGTACGTTTAATATTTTACTATTCGAATATTTTTACTACAACATTTTTAAAACATAAATATTGAATAACTTTCTTATTACCTACTAAATCGAATTTGAGAAAGAAAAAATATATATTTGTTTTTTATGACCTCAGATTCAATCTTACTAAAAGTATTAAAAAGCTTGAAAATAATGAATTTTAGGAATCTTACAATAATATGATGAAAATAATCTAACATTATTCTAGATGTGTAGATCGTAAGTTAAATCGTAACCCGAAATCATTTCATATCATTAGGATTAAACTTTACGTTACATAAAAATATTTACATAAAAAATGGATTAAACATGTACACATTTCTTGCATTATTCCGAAACATTTTTTTCTGATTTTTCAATCATTTACTACACTGAGAAAAATATTATAGAAAAATTATTATAACCTTATCAAAAATTACTATAATGCATAGCAACGGCGAGATATTTTTTCAATATATAAAAAATTACTATGTTATACAGCAAAATTTGTAAATTTGAAAATTCACAATGTTACATAGTAAGATTTATTTTTTTAAATTACGAAAATTATTATTTCTGTTTTATTCAATATTAAAATTTTGTTTTGAGCAATGTTACGTACGTAACATCGACGCGCGGATCGGCACGTGTGTGAGAATGGTGTAGGATGACCGAAACGCTAAATATCAAGACGAAATAAATGTAACTACAACAAGAAATCGCGAACGGTAGCCTTATGGTTAGGCCTCGTGACTGGAAACTCGCGAATCCTCGGTTCGAGTCCCGGCGTCCCAACAGTTTTTTATTCGGTCCTCTCCTATCACCTTCTATATACGCAACAGCAGTAAATATTCAAATTAAAAATAAAACATGATAATGTTAAATGTAAAGTAATACACACATATATAATGTTATTGTTTATTCATTGATTTACAGCCATGTTTTAGATATATATAATAATAATAATTAACGTTCATATAACAGTGAAATTATTTATATTATCTTCATACAGTTTATCCCAAGTGAAATCGTTTTTATTATAAATTTTTATATGCTTGTAAATGCGTATTATAAAAACAATTTGAATTTTCAAATAATATTTCCCAAACTATTTGGAATAACGGGCCAGAAGAGGTACTTAATTACGAAAAACTTATTTCCGGAGTTCCCTTATTTGATGCATATACACAAGATAATGTATTCACTAAATGCTTACCCTTATGCAATCGCATCATGTACTTTTTTGGTTAAAATCTCTTTTAGTTGTTACAGTAACTCAAACCAAAGAGTATTAAAGATTATTATAATTTTTACTGTGTTCTGTACTAAAAATTATTACCATCAGTTGCTTTTTGTAGAAAAAACAAATTTTAATACATTATTAAAATTTTTAATGTTAAATACATAATTAAAATTACATGATTTTTTTTAATTAATATAAATATATCTTCTAATGTGACATAGTAATTTAAATTATATGCTGTAGTACATTTTATAATTAGTTTATATAAAAATTGTAAAGAATATATTAATCATTAATAAGTTCATTATGAAAATTGTTTTAAAAGAAGTATGTCTCACCAATATCATGCATTATAGTCATTTTTGCTAAATTTATGATAAATTTCCCTATGACACTTTTCTCAGTGTAGTCATAAGAAGTTACAAGCATTAAAAAGTCTTTATGTAAATTTGGATAACCAGAAATGCCCAATCCGTTTTCAGTTGATGCATTTTTGGCAATGCTTCTTTAATAATTACATCTTTAGAAATAAAAGCGTGTATGATGTAAATAATTGGTAATGTATGCACAAGTGAAAACATCATTGAACATTATTTTATAGTTATTTGGCAAGATAACTTAAAATTTATTTATAAATTATTTATCAATAGAATTCGCTACTTTCATTAAGTACGCGGAAATATATGAGAAAAAAATATCATCGCCTGTCACTTAATCAGTTAACTTGACTATTTATTGATATCAAGGCTATTTTTCTTCACTAAATTTTTAACAGGCGTCATGTTATGCATTATTTAATAAATTTAATAAGAAATTTGTGATAATGCAGGAGTAACAAGAACTATTTTGCAAATAATTAGTTACTATTTTAAATTTAAAATTTGTTTAAAAACTAATACAACAATTAAAAATAAAAATATAATATTTGAAAGTATACTTACAAACATACTCAACTGACAAACTGATGCTTCTGTAAATCAATCTAAAATACAAGAAAAAAACGTCCAGATCGAATGAGCCCAAAGTGTAAAATCCAATAGATTTTCTCTCTCCCGAAGAGTGATAAAATAAAAAAAAAGACTTATATAAATTACGATAAAAAATGAAGCAGCTGAGTTAAACGAAAAAGAGATTTCGTTATAGTTAAACATGAAAAAGGCATGGACGCACGTCTGACACCCTCTATAGATGGACCATCCCACAACGGTTGCATTCCTAGAGTCGCGCGAGTGCGCGTCGGGACACTTTAATTTCGTGACTTGGCTGGATTCGCGTGACGCGTCGTTCAAAGACCTTGAGGGTGAATGCTAGCACGATTGACGTATCGGGGCCGCAATGTGCGGTTGCTTTGTATTCCCCTAAGAGAACCAGGCATGGAAAAGTCCCGAAGACGTTCTCGTCATTGCCCGAGCTATTTTTCACCTAGTGGAAATTCCGCGAGCAACAAGATACGCACTCTGTATAAGAAAAATCTACACCAGTTGACCTATACATATATATATATATTGAGAGAGAGAGAGAGAGAGAGAGAGAAAGAGAGTGAGAGCAACAGATGCGAAAGCCAATTCCGTTCGATTAGCCATCGCTTAGATTGGTTATAAATTTTTTATCCGAGTCGCAAAAAGGTATAGGGAGAGAAACGTGACGGTTTCTGCCTTAGGCTGAGAGGGGTTGTGAGTGTGAAAAATGTGAGAACCTCGTTCCGAGCAGCTGCGGAGAGGAGAATTTTACGATCAGCCCTCTGTACAATTTAGTAAAACTTATGTACGTGACGCTATTTACGTGCGCACGCTTCCTTCTACGATTTTATTGAGTTAAGGGAAGGGATCCCGTACACCTCAGTAAAATATCTACCTTATCGACATTGTGCTTATGCTCTTAAGTACGTGGATTAATAATTATTTATTTATTACATTATTCATCATTTTACTTTTGTTCTCTTTCAGTTAGTAATTAATGTGATATTTACTCAATGTCGAAATGCATCTTTTATACTCGGAACGAAAAATATGCAAACTGAACCAATATTTGGATATATTATACCGAAAATTGAAAAAATTCACAACTTTGTTGTGTCCGTAAATTTTTAGATTAAGTGTATTTTCAAAGTTAAGTTAAATACCTTCATATCAGAACTGCAGTAAGATGAAATAATTTAAACTTTAGGGCTAGAAAATCCATTCAGTGGTTCAGCCGGTTAATTATACACCAAAGCTAAAATATTAAAATATTAAAGTATTAACATCGTATTACGTAAAATGAGTTCAGATAGTGCTACCTAGGTTCAGTTTCTTTTAATGCATTTACAAAAAAGTATAATTATTATTAAACAAGTAATTCAATATACGTGTTGCACATATAGTATAAGTTTGCTTTTATTTAATATAGCTCTTTATAACAATAAATGTTGATGGTAATGAATGTACGTTTTAAAAAAATTTTAATTTATATTAAAATTTACCAATGTTTATCTTTACAATTTGTACAAAACGAAATATTGCATTTTAGTAAAAGAGAAAATGTTTTTCCACTAGGCAAGCTCAACGGTATCATCATTTTATGCATTTAAATCAAGATTCTTTAACGTATAATACCATAAATATAAAAAGCAACAAAAACGCAGGTAATAAGTGCAAAAACACTTCCTTTTGTGGTGGAGATGCTCTAATAAACTCGAAAAGCTCATGAAAAATAGTCTAATTTCTAAAACAGTTCATGTAATGTAAATTTAACGATGCAAACCGAATCTTTTGTTAACATAAAATTTTTTCATACACATACTAAAAGAAGGAATTTAATTAAAATGAAAATAAAAAATGTGGATTATAAAGTGAATTATTTTTAAATAATTAGCTAATTAATCTTTCCCATGTTTATTTTGCTATACAAATTCAATTATAAAAATGTTGAATATCCGGGAAAGTAAAATTTGAATTTTGTTTATATATACACATGGCAAATTATTCAGATCAATGTTAAAAAAATTTTAATTATTGAGTATTAATTACTGAATTTGTAGAAAGATTATGTTAAATAATATTAATTTTTCAGTAAAACGCAAATGTCAGTAAGTTAGAAGACACGATAAATTGTGTAAATTCCCGTTATTATGAATTCTTTTCACCGTTTGGGGTATTTATAAATACTTTATATAACGCACTGCGCTGCACGTTACTCGATCGAGATTGAAGCTCCATTTTATTACAATTCCTTTGATAAAGTATTCCTTGGAGGGTAAATTAAAATTCCTAACCAGAGAATCGAGCGTACATATTATTAAAGAAAATCAACTGTAGATAGTATTACAGTATAGCAAGATTATCGAGGAATATTTCGAACATATAGGTATCCTATTGCACAAACACAATGGGCCAATGTATCCATTTTGTAACGCTAACTAACGTATCGAAAGCAAAAATCAATATTTAACAAATGTAACGCATCCTTTACAAAAAATTTTCAAAAAAAATTGCACCTCACTGAAAAAATGTGTTGTGAAAATGATTGTCTAAAATATATAGTTAGATACATATATTTTAAAGCACATTCGTAAAAATGGACTAATTAAGCTTTAGCCAATAATTACCAATACGTGAAAAGATTACCACGTAAAACATAATTACAGGGAATCTTTTATATGAAAAAAATCAATGGCATTAACGAGAGAACAAAAAATATCTCGCAACTGACATCTTTCCGATAATTCTTGGTACAATCAGCTGTGTAAACAAATAGCTAATGAAAATATAAACTTTTCTTAATATTAATAACTACCTAGCACTTCATTTTCAATTAAAAATCCATGTCATTCGATGATTCAAATGTTGTACCTTCATTTTTTTTATTAGTATTTTCGTGTGTATAGGTACAACACACTTGTAACTGTGTAACGAGCCTTTATCAGCATTATTCCCTAAGGCCTTAATGGATTTTTAATGCTACCCATCTATTTTTATTAAAACGCTTATTTTTTTCTGAATCTGACAAGGCTATTATCGTATACCCAAAAACGACCCGAAGAATTACGAACCAATTTTTTCACAAGGATTATATCTATACATTTCGCGTGCGCGAGCAAGAGCTAAAGTGACATTTCGAGGGTCGAACGGGACGGATTTTTTTATACACAGTCAATAATTCCAAACTTGATTCCTCGACTAAACGTTATCCGTATCCCTTGAGCTTTTCTCGAGGGTTCACCCAGGAAAAATCATTGAATTATGCGCGGAAGTATTACTGTCCTCGATGTAATCGTAGTATACAACAAGAAAAAAACCTATGTGTTATGAAGATGGAAAAAATTTTTTGTATACAATATTGTTATTTAATATTAAACGAAATTCTTAAACATCTAGATAAAAAGTTCTTCTTTATAGAAATTAATAATAATTGTACATTATAATAAATGTTAACTTTTCTAGCTAGTTAGTATTCTTAGCTTTAATTTGTGAGGTTCCAGACCTAAAAATATCCAGGTTTATAAAAAAATCCTATTCTCCACAAATTAAAAATTTTTTTCTCCATAATAAGGATTTTACAGTCAATACTAAATATATAAAGTTAACGAATGTATGGTGACTTTCATAAGTAGTGTACAGAAGATTACATTTAATTTGGACAATTAAAAATAAGAATTGAATATGTGCCAATAAAAAATACAGTTTTTTTTATCGTGTTACGTGTGAGATATAATTTTTTGTCAAATAAGTAATGTCAGCATATTTCTCTGCTCTCATTGTTTTACAATCAAATGTAAAGATTATTTTATACATGAAACATATAAAACATATTTAGTTTTAACTATTTACATAGCTGCAATTGTGCTATACTGATTTTATTATGTAATATACTACATAAACCTCAATGTTAAAAGTTCTAGAGATGTCTTATATGCAACACCTATCGGCATCTCTTTCCGCGAAATATTCTAAGACGTTTAACAGGGACAGAAAAATCTCAAACATTTTGAAATTTCAATGAAAACAACAGCCTTGGTCCAGGCTTGAACCGGAAACTCAAGCCTATTTTTTTTTTTTTTATATTTACTGCATTTTTAGTCTCTTGTGTTAGAGACTATTATGCTATTCTTAATTATTACAGTTATGTACATTTTACTTACATTTTTACAGTAGATGTACATATAAGTTTTACAATAAGTTTTAATACAATGTTATTGATTTCGCATATAATTTATGTAGTTAGATTCTAAATCTTAAGATTAGCCTGCTTAAAAAACGAATGGAGTGCATGACATGCAGCTACTGTCGGGTTTACGAGCAGTACGGTTGCTGACAATGGTAGCTGTATTTTTAATTTTGCTAATTTTTTTATTAGAGTAAGTCGTTGCAAATTGTATTTTTCACATTGAAACAGTACATGATTTAAATCTTCTGATTCATATCTGCATTCGCATTGAGTACTGTTGACAACATTTATTTTAGCTAGCGACGCTGCAAGACTATAATGATTAGCACGACTTCTGTTAATAATCGTAATTATTTCTCGAGTCAACTTTTTTCCTTTAAACCATGTTTTGTTATTTCCATTGTGAAAATTTTTTACAAACTCAAGCCTATTACTATATGTAATTTATTTTTAAAATTAATTTGTGTGGTTGTGTAGACTTTCTCTAATACTATTTATCATATATCTATTGGATAATTAAAATGAATATCATCTGTTTGATGTATTCCATTACGTACGGCATAATCTAAATTGTAATAAATTATAGTAATAAATATTACGCGATTGATATTTTAATTAGAATCATTAATACCAGCATAAAATCACCCGACCCTCCTCAATATAGTTTTCAGTATGGATAAAGGAGAGACGAAGGAGGCACATAGAAAGGATAAACAAAAGACAAGAACGTATAAGTAATGTGTAAAATTTTGTAAAATCTGTAGAGGAGGGTGTGAAAGGTGGGTAGAAGTTCAGAGGAGGATGCTTAAGAAGAGCTAAAGAAAAGATGAGGAGGGATTTTAAGAAAAAATATGCAACAAAACGTAAAATTTTTACCTTATTTTGAGGAGGGATGGAGGAGAGTCGAAAAAGGAACATAGGGGTATGTGCATGAGTAAATGAGCCTCATTTTGGTTACTATATATATTTTTTACTTTGTTATGACATTCAGCTTTACAATTTTTGTTTTAGTTTTCACAACTACCTGACTTTTTAAACTTGATTCTGAGCCACATTAACAATATCTTACGTTCTACAGATTTTTATTTTCATTCTGTTACATATTTTCAATTAACTTAACATTTATAAAAAAAAATGAATGTATTATATAAATACATAATTTTACAAGATGGATATATGACTGATGTAATGGTACTGAAAAAGACAATACGTTTTAATTATATTAAATGTTCAAAAATTCATATTTATATATTATAAATACACGTATATAGTTAATTTAATGAAAATGTAGAAATATCAAGTGAAATCTCATTTAAAAATATTAAATCTAGAAAAATATATTAAATTTTAGTTCGTTTCGAAAATTATTCCAATCTGATTACAATATTTAAAAAAAAATTAGATAAAATATTGAACAATTGGATACATTATGTATTTTCTTAAATAAACTTATTATTAATATAAAACATTATTAATATGAATAAATTATTTTTTTCAAACAAATCTAATTAATTTTGATTTAAATAATTCAAACATCTCGCGGTTAAAATTATCGACTACAAAGTCCCACTTTTAAAAAAATAACCATTAATATTAAAATTTGAACAAACCCACGCATAAATTGGTCATTCTTACGACCCAATCTATGATTGTATAAAGTTTTAAGGTGATTGGTGAAGTAGTTTATAAGATTAACTTAAAAAATTTAAAAAATGGGAACCGCCCCGTATTGATATCTAAAGATTTTTAAAACAATTAATCTCAAGCAAATTTTAATATAACACACTAATTTATGTAAAAACAGTAACATAACGAGTTTAATATCTCCTTATCATATAAAACAAATAAGCATCACGATTGCCATGCTTATAAAATTATGTAAGATAAATAATTACTCAATTATGAAAAAACTGGCATTAAGTAAGTTATAATATTACTCTAACACATAGTTAGAGTATTTTAAATAACGTAAATTAAATAGTTATAATAAGTGATAGACTCAATATATCCTTAAGTAAATTATAATTATTTGTTTAATTTGGTACACAATTTAAAAACATATTTTAAAGAATAATCATTAAAAATATTCAAGAAAAGTTTTCCATCTAAATACTTAAACTTTCAAAACATTATTCTTCCAGAATTTTTATCTCGAAAAACTCGCGGTCGTACGCTAAAATCTTGTAAAATTTTCCGTTTGTTTAAAATAAAAGTTGAGTCTTGAATTTTAGTTTGTTTATGAGAGAACGAATATAGCCGTAGATTTAATGCAAATTGTATCTCAGTTTTCTTATCCCGAAAGTTATAATTTTAAAATAAAGTTTATTAAATTAAAGTATATAGCGAGGAACCAAGTAAATTTCATCCATATTGAGCCCATTATGTTTTATAGCGGGCAATCTTATAAAACGGTATATATATACATGAGTAACATTTTATTTCGGATCAAAATATATAATGATCGTACAAAAATATATGTGCATTTTTCATCTAACTGTAATATGCTGTAAACATAGACAATGATTGTAACAATAGTCAAATGTGTATTATTAAATAAACGTTGTCTCATTAATTAAAAATCAATCAAATACATAATTAAAACTAGTGGGACCGACATATGTAAAAGCTATACGCTTTTACATTCCAGGCACGATCGTTACAATAATACTAAATGGTTATGTGTTGATGGTGCCTTTCACTTATTTACATTAAAAAAATTTGATCGTAATGTATACAATAGAAATTAGAAACATTAAATAACAAAAAGGAATTAAAACTTCTAAAAAAAACTCTAAATTTTTGCTGGCTATTTTCTGATTCCATCATTTAAAAGAACAGCATAAATTACTTGAATTAGTGGGTGGGGTCCGATTTGTCGAATGCTCAATCAAAATGTGTGCATTGTTTCGAATTTCAAAAATTAGAAATGTATTTTTATTATTTAGAACAAAAAGAAGCAGAAAGATCATTATTTCGAAAATAATGCATTCTTTAGTTTTTATATATTTGCCCCGAATATTCGAACTTTATAGTGTAGATAAATAACTTTTATAATATTTGTCTATAAACACCTTGATAACAGACAATAATGTAGAAAATTATTGATCTACTATTTGGAATTCGAAATATTGCGCCTAATACCAAATATCTGACGATTTTATTACTTTCGAAATAATGATCTTTCTATTTTTTCGGTTCGAAATAACAAAAAAGTTATTCTAATTTTAAAATTCGAAACATTGCACACATTTTTAATGAACATTCGACAAATCGGACCCCACCCAAACTTGTCATTACAATTGTTTTTTGTAGAAATTTAAATGGTTTGGAAATTTTTATCACATTTCCCTCTGCTATTAAACAGGCTTGGGACTGTCATACTTCAGATATAATATTAACATTAACATACTGGGGGGGCCGAGCTACAGCTGGCGCTTCGCGCTCGCACCGTTGGTGGTTTTTGTTATTATATAAAATAATAATAATAAAATTAGAATTGTAATTATAGTATGCAGAATTATTATTTTGCATATACATATATGTTCTAATAATAAATTTAAAATGTATTTATAGTTGTTAAATTTTAGATATTATTCTAATATTCTGAATATCAATGTATTGAAGAAAAAAGTGTTGTTCCTCAAATATCTCAAAATTAAAAAAAAAAATTTGGCAAGAAAGAAGTAATAGGAAACACATTTTTGAAAGAAGAGGTAACGTGATGTGAAAAAAATACATGTATACATAATTTACATATGTTTATATAAAACCATATAGTTTTTTTTTACATTAATGTTCCTTCTAAAGAATATTTGGTAAACCATTATTAATGGGACGTATATTTTGGACAGTAAAGGTAAGTAAATGTGATAAAATATTGTACAATTTAAATTAGTCTATATGAAACAATATAATTAATTTATTTATTCGATATAGAGCAGCATTCATATTGTTTAAATTTGTTAATTTTTGAAGAAATTCATTTGTATGAAGCTTTGTTTTTTTTTATTATGCAGCTGGTGGAATGGTTACTGGAGCATTATATAAATTTAATTTAGGTCCCAAAGATGTGTTATCGGGTGCCTTCTTTGGTAGTATATTTAGAGTAGTGTATATGTACTTTATGTTTAAATTGATGAATTTGTCAAGTGAAAAACTCAGTGAACAAAGTCATAAATTGAAATATGTACATGAAGAGTGAATTATTAACTTCTATATTAAATTACAATGTTATTAATAACATGTAAACCTTAATGATTTCTTTTTTATTAATTAAATAAATTAAGAAAAATTAAGAAAAAAGTAATTAAAATATTTGAAAAGACAAATATATTTAAGTAATATAAAATCAATATATTCTTAGAATTCGCGGACACAATAAATTCGTTATGTTTATTTAACGTTCAAGTCCAAATTTTTCATGTTTAAAAACAAAGTTTTTTGTTTAATTTTATTTAAAAATTTTAATTAAATTTTAATTTAAAATTTTAGAATAATTTAGACATATTTAGATTATTTTCAAAATTTTATTTTTGTGTGTGGTAAATATTTTTTACTGTTTTGTATTTTTTTACACCAAATTTTGTTATAAAAATATTAGTTTTTTTTTAATAAATAAAATTTTTTATTATAATTCTTTTTTTATTCGATTTTTTGTATTAAAAAATAAATAAAAAAAGAAAATTGTTATAAATAAATATTTTTGTAAAAAAATTTAAAAAATTTGAAATTCAAATTTGGATACGGGACGCGGGTTACATAAAATGCGATATATATTATACTTATGTGTATATGATGGCGCTGATGGCACTATTTAAACGGACAATAAATATAACGTTAGTTTATTTATTTTATTGTGTATATAAAGTTATGTATATACATTATGTGTATATATATATATATATATATATATATATATTACATATACACATAGATTTTATATGATTTTCATCAAGTTTTACTGTGTGATATGAGTTATTCTAATATAAAGTTAAGTGAGCATTACAAAATAGCGGAAGCTCTTGTCCAGTATTTGTCCAATGCTGGCAGTGTTTGAAAATAATAGAATAAGAACTATTTTTGGATGGTAAACAATTTTTGGATGGTAAATAATTTTTATTTATTATCTAGTTAATTTATTTATTGTATAAGATTTATATTTTATTTATTTTTGAAAATATTAAGTTGCCGTAAGTTGTCAATAACTAAGTAATATTTATTTTTTTACATTTTATTTATGTTTTAAATTGTAGAATACATTATTATAATTAAATTTATATGTGTAAATTATATACTATCGGTCTCTCCGAACTAAATACTTTATTTTAGATTAAAGTAGGCCTATCGTACTCTTTGTCCACTATGGCTGGTGAAGAGTACGATAGGCCTACTTTAATCTAAAATAAAGTATTTAGTTCGGAGAGACCGATAGTATATAATTTACACATATAAATATCACCGAACGATAAATTCATTTTATTTCATATAATTAAATTTAAAGATAATTTATATAAGATAATTATGAATTATAGGACTAATTCACCTACTAGTCAATTTTAATACAAGAGTAACAATGGTAGAGAGTCGAACAATAATGGTTCAATTAAACAATAAACACGAGCCTCTTGTATTGTATTGGGATAGTTTTGGCGATGTTTAATCTTTCTCAAGGTTGATCTGGTACACATTAACGGTTTGTCACATTTTTTATTACATTTTTTAATTTATTTTAAATTACATTAAGTTTGCATTTAATGTTGTATTTATTATTTTGCTATTAAAGTTCTTATTATGTAATAATAAATACAATAATTTAAAAGAATGGCACTTATAATTATTAAGACCGAGAACATATTCAGGGTAAATATATAAATTACATAGATATTAATTTTGAAATAAGCTTATAAAATTTATAATTTAAGCACTAGTATAATTTGTATTTAACATATATAACAATTGTTAAATTATGTAATTATGCAATATTAATTAAAGTGTTTTGCGAACATCATTAAGATTTTCAATCCATTAACTGATGTTTAATGTGTTATCTTCTAACAACTTTTATTACTTAATGTGATAGTTTTTACGTTTTTGAATATTTAGCTTTATTTTCTATTACAATAATAATAGGTTTTTCTTTTTATTTTATATTTACAGAAGTAATGCTGATACAAGTTCAAACGAAGGTTTCTTAGCTAGTAGTTACGGTAGTGCTCCGCAATCATTGTCAACTTTCCAACATCCTAGTCATTCGTTATTGAAAGTAAACGAGTTTCACTCAACAAGTGTATTAAATATCATTCACGTTGTTTAAAAGGTAAGATATTAAAAACCTTGAATTTACTTTTTGTAACTAAGTTATAAATTCTTAATGTGATGATGATTATTATAATATGTTTTCTTTTCTTAGCTAAAGAAATCATGTTGATATTAATCATGTTGTTAAATTCATTATTTATAAAATTTACGTAAAGTCATTCACTTTAGAATTCATGGAATATCTTTTTATTTCAGAGCTTAAACAACTTGGTATAGTGAAGTTACAAGAGGTGAACACACTCTTCCAATTTTGGTCATTTTTCTTAAAGGAGAATTTCTATTGCACTATGTACGAAGAGTTTAGGACAATAGCTTATGAAGATGTATGTGAAGGATATTGTTATGGGTTTAAGTGTCTGTTTTGATTTTATAATTACGGTATAAAACAAAAATTCAGACCACAACTTTATAAAGATTTTAAGTGGGAACAGTGAAAAATTATAAAAGTAGTAAGTGCATTTATCTAAATAAGATGTATTTTCAGAATTTTTAGATATAAATTGCATTTTATGGTACAAATAAAATTTATAATTTGAAATTGTTATATTAAAATATATTATTAAAAAATCTTAAGATAGATTACAATGTAATTGTCTATTAACAGGTATATTATTTTATACATACATATATTATTTTTTTAGAAAGAAAAGTATGGCTTAGACATTTTTGGAGAAGGAGAAGGAGAGTATGAAACATTTGTTTAAATTATCCTTTGTACATCAAAAGTATTGTAATGTAAGTTTTTATTATAGCATAAAAGAAAATAATTTTTTAATTTTTGTAAAATAATTGTAAAATAATTAATTTATTTTAAAGATGAGTATGAAAGTGTAGTGCATTTAAATGACGAAGTCATACTAGTTGGGTACCTGAATTTCAAAAAAGTACGCCTTCAAAACAAAAATGTTAAATAGGAATCATTTTTTGTAACAATGATAATAATTTCAATATTTATTTTTCATTTTTTACATAAATATAATTAATTTTAGAATGGAGTACAAAATTGGCGGTTAAGGCGTCACTTGACTATATTTCTGAAATAGTTGGACCAGATTTACAAGATGGTAGTAATTTATCTGATGACGAAAATGATGAACCGGAGAAAGATATTAAAGACTTACATACAACAAATACTGATAAAAGAAAATGATATTACATCAACAATAATATAAAATAGAAGTCAACTTTTTAACGTTTCTTCAAATTTTTTTGATTACTTTAACCGATTTTCTATGTTTATCTTCGAAAATATTGTTTTGAGCGTTAAGCGCATAATAGAAAAAAGGTTTATTATTTTAATACGAACATTTTGTTCATTAAAAATTTTTCAGTAAAAACAATACGTTTCGTTTTATTGCAAAAATACGTGTTTTTTTTGTGCTTTTTTCATTGTTTTGACCGTTTTTCTATGTTTATCTTCGAAAATATTGTTTTGAGCGTTAAGTGTACAATAGGAAAAAGTTTTGTTATTTTAAGACGAACATTTCGTTCATGAAAAGTTTTTCAGTAAAAATAATACATTTCTTTTTATTGCGAAAAAACGCGTTTTTTATGCTTTTTTCATTATTTTGACCGTTTTTTTATGTTTATTTTCGAAAATATTGTTTTGAGCGTTAAGCGTACAAAAGGAAAAAGTTTTGTAATTTTGTGACGAATATTTTGTCCATTTACGCTTTTTATATAAAAATGATACATTTCAATTTATAACGAAAAAACGTGCTTTTTTGTACATTTTTAATGATTTTAATCGTTTTTATATTGTTATCTTCAAAAAAAACAGTTTTGATCATGAAGTGTTCAATGGGAAAAAGTTTTGTAATTTTGTGACGAATATTTTGTCTATTTACACTTTTTATATAAAAATGATACATTTCAATTTATAACGAAAAAACGTGTTTTTTTGTAGATTTTTAATGATTTTCATTGTTTTATGTACGTATCTTTAAAAATATTGCTCGAATCAGAAAGTGTTGTATAGGAAAAAGTTTTATAATTTTAAGACGAAAATTTTGTCTAAATTCATTATGTACGTAAGAACAATATTTTTGGAGATAATATGCATAAACCAATTTTACGAATTTGTAAAACGCTCCATAACTTCCACAATTTATGAGCGATACATCTGAAAATAGGACCACAGAGTTCTATAATTATAACAAATATACCCTGTAAATTTCAGCTCAATCGATTAAAAATTAGCAGAGTTGTTTTGGTCACAGGATTTCATACATACACACATCCATACATACATTTTAGGGAGAGGTTTGGATGGGTTTTAAGTTGCATAAATTTTATTTTTATGTCAAAATATATACTTTTTTGAGGTATCACATATTTTGCGATGATGAAAATATAAGGCACTTCCGTGTAACAATCGTGCCTAATGAATATATGGAGACTTGCGATGGCTCGGTCTGTAGAGTGGTGGATTTCTATTCGGAGGTCCCAGCTTCGATGTCCAGTGTCTGGTGATTGTTGCAAGCACCACTGAGAAATGTATAAAATAAAGTGCTTTCTTCTCAAAAACATTATTGTATGACCTCCGTCTCTGAGTCAAGTTGGTAGCATAAAAAGAGCGCCATTAAAATAATAATAAAAATGTGTTTATGTGCATGAATCTGTATATGTATATGAGTGTATGTGTGTGTCCGTGCGCGTGCGCAATGATTGTGTGTGTATATATGTTAGTGAATGTGCATATATACTTCAAACTTACATAAGTGTGAAACTGTAAGCAAGCAATTTCAAGCAATTCTGCTAACGCCACGGTATAGAGGTTTGAGTGTATTAAATAAGTTGTTAAATTTTCTACTTCAGATACTAACATTATTTGATGTAAATAATATTTATTAAATTAATTGTAAAAATAACTAAATTTATTTTACTACAGATATAATGTTTGTTGTTTAAAACATTAAAAAACTAATATGAGTGCGTCTGAAGGAATAATAAAGTGGTAATTAATAAATAAGGCTCAATGGTAAAGTTAATACAAACTAAATTAAATATTTATTCAAGCAAATATTAACATTAAAAAGCCCAGTTTTAATACAAAATAATATTTATTAATAAAAGAAGAAGCAAGTTTAACGATTAATATTGTTGCTTCTTAATGTTAATCTTAATTTATCGAATGATCACTCGACTTTATATTATATAGATATATTTACAAGTAAATACTGGAGCCTCATACGGGTTCAGTGTGCTCCTTTAAGATGGCCCAGTGTTGAAATTGAAATATTTTCTTTTGGATGCCAAAGTCACGTTATGTAGGTTTCGACACCGAAACAGAATATTTTACATCTCCAACAGTTACGTTGAGAAATGCGAAAATAGTACATTACGATACGAGTGTGCAAAACAGGCGATTCATGCCCGAAACGCATTAGCCATCCGAGCGAAGCGAGTCGCCTGAGCACACGAGTATCGTATACTATTTTTCTTAACGGAGTGTGTGAAACTCGACTTCTCATGCTTGTTTTGCATGTGCGAAGTAACTGTTTTACGCATTATGTGCGCGAACTAAAATCTTCGCGCACGCTATGTGTGAAATCCCCATCTTGTAGTGCTCGACTCGTGTGATTGTCGCCCGAGCGAAGCGAGGCCAAAATTCACACTCGTCGAGCTCATACTCATTAATCATATTCTTAACTTCAGCGAGTTTCGCACACTCCGTTAAAAAAAAGTAGAGTTCGATACAAGTGTGCGAAGGAAGTGATCTTTGCACGGGTGTTTTGTTGCCCTAGCGAAGCGAGCATTTCCTAGTGCTCGACTCGTGTGATTGTCACCCTCGCTTCGCTCGGGCAACAAACCATACCCGTGCATAAATCACTTCCTTCGCACACTTGTATCGAAATGTACTATTTTAACATGCGTGTGAGAAATTCGATGTAAGTAGGTATGATAAATATGTAGCAATGAAAGGAGTAGGAAGTAAATGAAGAGGTGTGGAAAGAAGGAGATAGAAAAGGGAGGGGAGGGGTCCAGGGTATATTAAAATATAATTTTAAAAGTTTAAAATGTATAAGTTTGACAAAACTCTTGTTTTATTTACAATAAATATAAATAGAATATATTATATAGAATTGATATATTGTAATATAAATATAATAAATAAATTATATATTTAGATGTTTAACATAATTCTTCTTTTATTTAATATTAACATAAATACAATTTGAGTTATGCGTGTGCGAAACATTTGCGTATGCTCGGCAGGAGTTTTTCATGTACCAATAAGGAAGCCTGATTATCAAACTTGGGCCCGAAACGTGCGCCGTCACCTACCAAGGAATAAGGCCACATAGGGAAGGCTAAACAGGCCCACGCTAGTTAATCTTTCCCCCTGTTTATCATTTCTATTTGGGGGGCCTCCAACGCATTGGTTAAATCATTATAATTGGTGTATCTTTTTATCAATATATCAATTTTGGTGTATTTTTAGATAACTTTCGATATTGAAAGTAAAAGATTTGGACAACTTGTTTGAAATACTAATTATTGTTTTGTTTGTAGCAAAATTATGTTTTATCGGTAATAAATATTATCTTTTTTTTAAATATCTCAATGCTTTACATTTTTATAAATGTTTTATATTAATGATTTTAATTAATTTTATACAAATATTAGTTAATAGTAAACTAATCGTTAGATATAAAAAAAATTATGTAAATTGGGTTAATTTTCTAGCATAATTTTTAGATATACTACACAAATTATGCATTCTATTTGATACATAGTAATACATACCGAATACAAATATCCAATGTTTTAAAATTCTACTAATAAAAAAAAAATTTTTAATATTTAAAATGTGCTTGTAAACGCGAACTTAATATTTTTTGAATACTAATAAACTTAAGCTCATTTGAAGTTTTTATCAATAATTTCACATTCACAATGTAATTCATAAATTATATTAAATTTTTATGTAGTATTTAAAAAATTAATTACGTATTATGAATAATCAATTTTATACTGGTACGATTATCAAGAAACTTTCCCTAATCAGGCCACTAAAGAATGTAATAAAAATGTTTTTAAGTCTTACGGTAGGTATAAGTATTGCGCATAGTCTTATACGTAACATAGTTCACAGTATTACGTTTAACTTTATTTAATATCCGATCCAAGTGTTACACGTTGACTAAATGCGATACTCGTGTTCTTTATTTACTTAAATTCAATACACTTAGAAAATTGTTATTTACACCACTTCTATTCGATACTTAACAAAAAAAGGAGAAAGAATAAGGCTAGTTGAAAGTGACTCAAACAGCTAGACTTCCGGCAGACAAAACGAATACAATATTTTTTTGTTCGTCCACAGAAAGAGAGAGAAATCTTTTGTCTTTTATCTAATAAACGTAAAAGGGTTAAATCGTTTCTCGAACAGTTTACTCGGATTTCAGGGTATACCTATCACCAAGAGTAAATCCAATGCCGTTCGATCGAAGGGACTTCTCCCGAGTTGCCAAGTAGCAAATGTTCGTACATGCAGCTCTTCTTCTTTTCCGCCTCCTCCACCTCCTACACTTGCCCCCTGCTCCTCTTTCCTCACCGCGTCTCAATCGTTGAGAATCAGTCTCGATGTGCGGGAGGACGAAAAATAAAAATAGAAAGAGAGGGAGTGAGTGGGAAACGCTCCGAAGTAATCCGAAGAAAAAGGCTAGAGAGATGGGTAGAGGATCGAAAACGGGTGAATGAAAGTGGAGAAAAGAGAGGGGGGCGGGGAGATAGAGAGAGAGAGAGAGAGAGAGAGGGAGAGAGAGGTGCGTCGTTGTTCTTGGGTGCGCGGGTTGAAAGAATATGCTCTTGCTTCACTCAGGATTACACTAGAATCTGCACTTATCTCGGATCAAAATGCAGCTCATATTTTTTCATTCCTTCTACTCCCTTCCCTTCATTTCGGTGAGCAAAAGAAAATCGTTTGTTTTACGCGCATAAAACATACATGTGTGTATGCACGTATGCATCAAACTTGGCTTTTGAATTGTGAAACTCAAGGATTTTCGCTATATACCTACTTTCCGAGAAGAAATTGACTCAACCGGGTAATTTTTCCTCCGTTTTCTCGGTAACTGATCGATCCTATCCTCAGATATGCAAAAATGTCAGAGTTTTATCATCGGGCGATGGGTTTCTGACCGACCATCATCACCTCACCCTATCTATGATTACCTAACTGTATGCATACGAATATCCGTATATCTACCTATACATATATCAAATTTTTCTAATTTACTCGGATTTATGACTGACGATGTACCTTTTATCGAAATTAACTGAGTTCACGTGGCCATGTGTCCGCATCCAATCTCAAAAAAGATTAAGAAGCTACTCGAAGACTTCGCTAAGTTTGAGAATAAGGTTAAGAATAATTTATTTATATTATTAGATAAATTATTACGTAAAGTTGATAACATTTTATACATTTATTAAGTGATAATGATACGTTTTGAATCGCTCGTATAAATGTTAGAAGACTTGAAAGTTTTGTTGGCTTTGATCTTCAATACTACTTTGATACGTCAAACCTTTGAATATTCAATATTGTATTTTTAATAAGTCTTTTTCTATCTTCTAAGCTTAGCTGACAGGAAAGGCAGCGATATAAAAAAGATAAAATACTTTCTGTAAATTCTAAGAATACAAAATATACAAAAAATTAATTAAATATTTTAAATATTTACTAAAATTTTAATAATTACTTCATTAATTATTCAAAAAAAGCCAACCGTACGATACGAAGGTAATGTACATAGCTTGCTGTACATTTTTTTTTCTTATATGAATATCAGAATATTCTAACTAAAATTAGATTACAGAAATCGAATTTATTTCAAGATCGTATATAACGTATACTGCAACCGCTTTTGGTGTCGGAAAACGATATACTTTTCTGGGATAGCTCAAGCTTTAAATATATAAGTTTCCGGCACGCAATCTTGTTGCACTTATCGACTAGAATCGAGCAATAATTGATAGACCGATATCTAATTTGAACCACCTCGACATTGAATAAAAATTGCTTGTCTTGTAACCCACATAAGTATTGGAGGATCGCGTTAAGTTCGCGTAATAATTTTCTATTCCGATATTTCTAATAGTCTGCGAATATATATATATATAGATGTACAAACACGCGCGCACGGTACCGTGATGTCTAAGTAATTACTTTGTGAAATATAACAAAAATGTAGTATTTTCTACGACTTTTATATATGTTCCATTTTCGTATTATTCATGCACTATGCAGTGCATTTTTCCTATAGTTATATCGATAAAAATCATCGGTATAAGTATTAATGGGTGGTACGAAAAGTATAGTTTTCTGTTCGTAATTGCGCAACATTTTTTGAGAAACTCGAGCGATTCGTTTTCATTCAATTAACCTTTATTTAATTTTTTTGTGTTTATTGAGTTTAATGATATAAAATTGAGTTCAAAGGTAAATATGTATTATATATAAAAAAGAATTTGATTAATTAAAGGAGTGAATGAAACCTTAAATTATTCTCGAGTTAAATAAAATTTACGTCTATAATAAAATTTATCATAAATTCATACAAAGAAATTTGAGAACCATAACGCCTGAATATTATAATTAGTAAAATTATAATTATAATGTTAGAGTAATCATTTCACAACATATATTAACTCTACATAATGTTATTCATAATGTTCGTTTAAAGCTTTGAGAGCTAACTTTTTTTTATCTTAATTAATTTCAAGTTTACGTGACTATATTATATTGTAAAATATAATAAATAAATTAAAATTACTATAGGTTAATTTTGCAAGTGACAAGACCACCAATTTTTTTTACATGATTAATGACTTTGAACGAATGATATTGCGTATGGGTACGAGTGGTTTCATTGATTGACTGATGTAATATCAATGTTTTTAAAATTTACGTGACACAACGATATTTCATGTTTTATCATAATGTTTTAGTAAATATACTCATATATATATTTCAACCCTGACTTATGCGATAACAAATTATCAGATCTTATTTTTATTCGCCAAAGTTTATTGGAAGATCAAATTTAACGTTGATAATTTTTTTTGTTAAATACTTATGCCCATACTCAAGCACGTTTCCATTCTCGAGAAAAGAATGTTTAATTTCGGTTAAAAATGACGTGCCAAGATATGTGAATAGCATCAAGAAGCGGTAGGCATCGCGCATGGCAGTTTAAATCTCATTACTCTTCGTTCTTAATTATCGTTCTTATTCTTCAAGAATGAAACGACAAGTCCAGTTTTTAATTCAAAATCATATTTTGAAATATTGTTTAAATATTTCTCGAATAATTTCGATATGTATATTTATAAAAGTTAAACCGAACAAGCAAAAACAAGCGTACAGATAGAAAAGCTGGTCGGATTACTATCGCTAGAATTTCCGACAGAAAAAAAAAGAAGAAAATAATAATTCTGAATTCTCCCGCGGGGGTAAATGACAAAAT
This sequence comes from Theocolax elegans, assembly GCA_026168455.1. Classification (NCBI taxonomy): domain Eukaryota; kingdom Metazoa; phylum Arthropoda; class Insecta; order Hymenoptera; family Cerocephalidae; genus Theocolax; species Theocolax elegans. The sequence continues at coordinate 48,524,635 of CM047429.1, read as the reverse complement.
CAATTTTTCCACATCGTGTGCGTTACTTTTTTGTTACCCAACCGCATCCCCTCTCCACACATACATTTACCACAGTATCGATCTTTAGATAAACGAAATCGAGAGGCGGTTAAAGGATTTTAATAACGCGATTGAGCAGTTCGATCGTAAACGATGACGTTCGGATGTTAGAAGAGTAGATGAGATAAGAAACAAATGAATTTAGTAATAGCATTTTACTTTCACATTAATTATTTTTTTATAATCATTCGCGTATTTATAGGTCAATTGTACTTTTATTTCGTTTCACAATTAAATTAATGAAAAATAGTTAATTCTTCAATCAGCCATAAAAATTAAGAGTTAAATGTGTGCACCCTGCAAATGTATTGTGAAAATGTTTGAATTTTATAATACATAAACTCAATGTATATAATTCTTGTGCAAAACCGTTTCGTGTCTTTAATATGTAGATATAGTGATAATATTATAATTGTATTAATTTTTAGTAAAGTTAGATAGAATGAAGTAAACGTAATTATGAAAAATGTTCACGAATTAAATACATAATACACATTTCAAATAATCTAAATAAAATTATATTTTATCACGAATGACATTGATAAATGCATTTCTGAAATTAGATCACTAGTTGTATAAATTTAATAAGTATATATTAGCTTACAGTATACACGTACTTCTCATATTAGATTAAATAACTGTATATTACATTTTTTATTTCGAAACTGAAATATTAAGATAGGTGCATGAAATATTAACGTTGAAATTGTATTTTATCATCGTTTAAAAATCCACTTACGTATATGTGTAGATATTTTTATTTTTGTTTGTTTCGTTATAGCTGTTGGATGGTTCATTTGATAATTTTGAAAAGATAATTTCACGGTTTACATATCTAAAAAAAATTAAACTGTTATGGTATACAATGTTATAGGTAGGTTTATATACATAAATCTATTTACCTGTATGTAGTGCATAATTATTTCAATCTATCAACTCATTATTATTCTAAGAAACTTTCAAATAATCAAATTTTAATAGGGCGAGAAGTGTAAGAAAATTTTATTAAAGTAGAATAGAAGAAAGTTTACGTACGGCATCCCATTTTTCTGAATCATTTATTCGCATTACGTAAACTTCTATATTGATGAAGATATAAAAATCGTGTCAAAATAAATTTTTGAAAAAACAACACAGTACTTTAATGTAAATTCCTCGTGTAAAAAATATTTAGGTTGATTTTGTAAAACGTTCAAACTTCTTAGCAAGCAATAATGTTACCTCTTTCTCTTTCGAAGTATACCATAGAGACTAGAATATCTAAAATTGAAAGTATACAAGGCGTATATTACAGAAAGCAGCGTTTCATTATTATTAAGTGGACGCAAGCCGATGTTTTAGACGTCCATTATATTAAATATTCAGTCGTCGGTGTCGATCTTATAGAGACAAATGGCCGGGGTCTGGCTATACCTTGACTAACGCCACTCGTTTCCGAACCTCTCGTATACGCTCGGAAATACGAGAGTGGGAGAGAAAGAGAGGGTGATAGAGAAAGTAAACTCTCTCTCTCTCTCTCTCTCTCTTTCTCTCTCTTTGAGTAATTTACTGCCGAAATGAACTATTAAAATCGTGTGAAAACACTCGATGGTTCTGGCTCTCTTTTCCCCAATTCTTTCTTTTGTTATTTAGCAACGGAATAAGTAACGCGTAATTATTGGGTTGGGAGAGTTATTTAGATTCTTTATTTTGGCCTATTTTACGAAGAAAAAGTACGATACGAAAATATCCTTGATCAACGTGTTTTTGATCATTTTCCTTTTATAGATATTAACGTTTATATCTTTAGTTCAATCTTAATTATAGTGACGATTATAAATAATGTTGAATTCTTTTTTCATATATGATTTTTTCGATAAGTCAATTCTAGTGTTACATCAATTCTAATTTGATATATGTAAATAAAATGTCTAGTAATTACATTTAAGTAAATAAAAACTATAATGTATTAATTGACCATATTATATAATTATAATTAATTAATTTCTGAGTAAAATATGGATTCCTATAAAATATCTGAAGTTGAGAAAAGTAAACAGGAACATTAAGGAAAATTAAAGGAAAAGTTGACCTATACCCGGAATCGTACTATAGCCAATTACTTGCTCGATAAAACAGAATCGAAATCTATCATCGTAATTTTATTAAGCTATCCAAGTGGAAAATACAACTACTATATTCTGATTCATTCAAAGCAACATTTCGTAAAGTACTACTTTCACTGATTTATGAATAATCTGTACATCATTCTATGATGCATGTTTTTTTGAGAATAACGCTTTAATTGTGCTTTCTATTTACTACGATAAGTTGAACATTTTTATAAAATCTTCATAGATTTTTATAGTGTAAAGTATGAGGGACAATTAAAATCATTAGAAAAATAAAATTTATTTTGTTCTATTTTGTGCGTTTTATCCATTTTATCAATATAGACTAAAATGATGCATATTTCATTTTCAAAAAAATTGTTTTTGTACGTTTTATAAGTGAGTTTCAAAGGCTTTCACAGTTTAGAGTAATTTGAAGAATATTGTAACCTACTTGTACTTCGTAAGTGGCATTGTTTCGCACCGTTGAAATATATTCTTTTTTATTTTTTGGTAAATGTTATACGATCAGCATGAAACTAAATACAATATTTATATAGGCAAGTAATAATAGTATATCATACAATTCTTTTTTCTGCGTTATTTATATTTTGGATATATGTCGGAATATATCCCCATTAATATTTATAAAAAAGTATTTTTTTTATTTATGTATGTAGGTATTTTTTTCCATTAGAATTGATTTAATGAAATCATTCACAAATAAAAAAATTAAAAAAAAACTTTTAATCCAGCTTTGAAAATTAATAAATGAATTTAGCGGATTTTGCGTTATTGTATTAGGATATAATATTTTTTTATATAATATAAAGAGCATGCGTAGCATAATAAAGTGAAAGAAAATCTGATCGATTGTCGATACTCATTGAAAAATAAATAAACTGGTGTTAACATTACTATTAATTTATTATTTTAGAAAATCTTCTAATTTGTCAAATTTCGAAATAAAACGTTAATATTTTTTATTTCTCGTTCATTAAAGAACTTGAATTATCAAATACATCGTATATAGAACAAATAAAACAACAAACAAGAAAAATGAACAACGCAATTAACAAAAAAGTAAAAGTGATTAGTAAAGAGTTGAAATCAATCTTCAGCATGAAATGTAGTATTTGAATAGAGAAAGCCGAAGCAAGTCATCCTGTGAACAAGATCTAAGTTGTATACCCTGTATACCGGGGTCAACCAATCATTAACCGCCAGGAATGTTAAACTTTATACGCGTGTCGAATGAGCCGGGTGAAAAACATTCGAGAAAATCCAATAATCAGCAAACCTCGAGGGTTACCCAAGTGTTGGGTAAAAGTATAAGAGGGAAGGGGAGACGGGGTTGGGAGAGTGAGAAAAGAAAACAGAAGCGATAAGATCGACACGTGGCATCGCGAGACAAAAATTTTTTCGCTCCACAGGCAGAAAAATGGTTATAGCGTGCGCGCGCGCGACAAGCCCATCAATTTTGACGAGAATTTTTCTGCCGATTCGGCATTGCAGGTGATTTACGAATAAGCCTAGATGTATATAAGAAGCCAAGAGGCACGTGTCTTGAATTCATGCATTAGCTATACGTTGATTAAAATGACAAAGCGAGGGTGCGTGTATATCTTATATATAATTTCTTTTCTTGTTGTTATTGTTGCTTTTAGGAAGTTGCTGCAGGCGACGATAAAAGCGAACAAGACTGGACATTTCATGTGGGTTGGTAGTGATTCTTGGGGTGCTAAGGTGCATCCAGTTAGAGATCAAGAATACGCGGCTGAGGGTGCTATTACAATACTGCCCTTTCGGAATCCCCTTGAAGGTTCGTATGTTGATTTATTTATTTTACTTCTCTCTCTCTATCTCTTTCCATTTCTCTTTTTCTTTCTCTTTCTCTTTCTCTTTCTCCTTCTCTTTCTCCTTCTCTCTCACTCTCGCGAGTTTCAATACTGGGTCATACTCGAGAACAAGTCGCGATAACAACGGGATAATGGGAGCAGCTGACTCATCTTTGATCAAGAATATCGTAGTTTATTTTTATCTGGCTGTAGCATAGTTTGCATTGTATATAGATATATACACCAAAGAAATATTAAAGACGTGAAAATCGTATATTGATCAATCGTACTGTTCGCGTAACGCGATTTTCGTGCAAGGTTGAGGTATCAGTTAGATTTAGAATTGTGCCAACGATCTCATTAAACGTATTAAACTCACATCTATTTTATCAATTATAATTTTGCTATTTTTTCGAAATTTAATTGTTCATTCGTGTAATTTTCATCACAATTGAAATTATAATGTAAATTATTAAAACGTGTTTTAATATTAATTTATAATTTTAATATATCTTTAGACAAACAACCGCAAAAAATACAAACGTCACATTTTCCTATCAATATTACATTAAATATTTTAATTTTATCTTTTTTCCACTTATTCATTAAATATCAATTTAGAATATTCAATTATCTCAATTTAATTTATCTGCTGTTAATTCATTTTTTATACTTGGATGATTAAATACGATAAATTCTCAATGAATGAATCACTAACGTGCAAATTCTGGAGCCGTACTGAAATTCTATAACAACGCCATTTGTGTAAAACGCATTTTTCAAAATTTATAGAATTTTATACATATTTTTCTGAACACTAAAGTATATGAAATATTATTGTTCAATATAATCGATGTAATTAAGAGAAATTTTTATGTAATATCAGATATAAATGTTTTCTTCGGTTTTAAACATAAAGAGTATCTTAATATAGAGTAAAACTGTTTCAGTCATTATATTTTCACAAAAAATATTGATACAGAAAATGAAATTATATAGGTTATAATTCTGCCTAGTTTGATTTGGAAAAATCATTTGTTTAAGTACTTTTATAAGCGATATTTTTTTCAGAAAAAAATTGTGAGAATGTTTTGAACAAAGTAGTACACGTAATTGCTTCTTTTTTATTTTTTAACTTAAAACCGAAAATTAGTCAGATTTAAATTAAAATTTTTAATTCTCCGACAATAGTACGAATTTAAGAAAAAAGTGAACTAAAAGTGAATCTAAAATTAATATAAATATTATTCATCTACTTTTTATTTTCTTTTATCAATATATTTGATATTGTATAGATGATACCAGTTATACAAACGCTACAACATCTTATCGACTTATTTTTTGTCAAAGTCCAAGTCTTGAAATCCTCTTATATATTCTTAATCTTATAAAAATTCAATCAATAATATCTTTTGACGACAAGTCTACCGCAAATTTTCGTTATAAAAGATGAGACTACATTTGTTCGTTAATGTGAAAAGAGATTATTGAAGAAAATTCGAAATAGTCAATTGTGCGAATTTTGATATTCTTGACTCGTAGATGACTACGCTTTTTTGAAATACATGAGTAACGTGAAGTCACAAGTCATGGGTTTATTTTCTTCAAAAATATATATTTAAACCTTGTTATCGAGGTGTTAAAGAGGAATATATTTAATCTTATGACGTTGCAATTCATAAAGTTACCGTTCCCTATATATATACATTTATGTTTTCTTTTGCATCCATTATTACCAGCAATTTTTCATTTTTTAAATACATCGATTCTCGAGTATATAATGTTGCTTTAAATAAATCAATAGCTGAAACGATGTTTTTATTTATGAGCACATCTGTAAACTTGAATATATATATATATATATATATATATATATAAGGATCTATTTATTTGAGTTGTGTAATCTCGACTGCACTGGCGAATAAAATTTTTTTCTATTTATTACTAAATTATTGTATTAATCAGCCTTAGAGATATACGATGTCATTTGTAAAGAAATCACTTGTTGAAAATATATTTCCCAATAGAGACCAAGAAACGAATTCGAGAAGTCCGATGCGAGCCCATCTCAGGCTTCTGATACTATTATTGAATTATTTCAAATGTAATATTTTCGACATTAATTAAAAACTTAAAAAATTATAATATTTGACTGTTAGGTAGTAGTATATTGATACAAATGATAGGCTCTTTAGTATTGTTAAAACTTTGTCATGTTAATCAAATATTTCTATAACTTTATTTTAATATTAAATTTGTACCTTGAAAAACTGTTATAATTTACATTTAAATTACTGTCAAACTTCTTGAATTGATCCACTAATTGAAAATTCCGTCTGACATTCTGCGGTAAGTAACAATTTCATCGGCAAGTGGTTTCGTCACAATGGACGTATTATTAGTATATAAGAATTTACGTAGAAATCAAAATATTCAAAAGATTTAAACAATAATGAAATTGTTGCTTACATATGGGGTATTCCACGTGAAGTGGTCCGATCAAAATTTTAAAATGCCCCAAATTTTGGGTACACATTGCAAATGTTTTTCAGAATACAGAAAAAAATTTTTAGGTACTGGAATTTATTAGTTCAAAAGTTATTCTAACCTCAAAAAGTGAACTTTTTCCAGTTTTTTTCAACACCAGCTGGGTTCATCGCTATTTAACTCAAATCTATCAACTTTTACTATAGAACATTATATGTAACATTCGTTGCTAATTATGTCTAGAATTTATCCTTCTGGGTTAGAATTTCCAATCTCAAGGTTAATGACAAATAAACTACATGTCAACATTCAACTTAAAAAAAACTAACTTTGCCACAATTGATTTTTTTATCCAAAAGTCCAAAAGAAAGCTTGGAGCAATACCTTTCAAATGATCTGTAGCATTTTTATGGCCTTCAATTCTGTAAAAAGTATAAAAACTTAAAAAATTATAATATTTGACTGTTAGGTAGTAGTATATTGATACAAATGATAGGCTCTTTAGTATTGTTAAACTTGTTCATGTTAATCAAATATTTCTATAACTTTATTTTAATATTAAATTTGTACCTTGAAAACTGTTATAATTACATTTAAATTACTGTCAAACTTCTTGAATTGATCCACTAATTGAAAATTCCGTCTGACATTCTGCGGTAAGTAACAATTTCATCGGCAAGTGGTTTCGTCACAATGGACGTATTATTAGTATATAGAATTTACGTAGAAATCAAATATTCCAAAAGATTTAAACAATAATGAAATTGTTGCGTATTTTTATCCAAAAGTCCAAAAGAAAGCTTGGAGCAATACCTTTCAAATGATCTGTAGCATTTTTATGGCCTTCAATTCTGTAAAAAGTTATGATAATTTAAAGAAAGACGAAATTTTTTTAAAAATTTAAATGGGAAATACCATGTTAATTTTTGTGAATTTTTTGTCTTTCTTTAAATTATCATAACTTTTTGCAGAATTGAAGGCCATAAAAATGCTACAGATCATTTGAAAGGTATTGCTCCAAGCTTTCTTTTGGACTTTTGGATAAAAAATCAATTGTGGCGAAGTTAGATTTTTTTCAAGTTGAATGTTGACATGTAGTTTATCTAACATTTACCTTGAAATTAGAAATTCTAACCCAGAAGGATAAATTCTAGACATAATTAGCAACGAATGTGACATATATTGTTCTATAGTAAAAGTTGATAGATTTTGAGTTAAATAGCGATGAACCCAGCTGGTGTTGAAAAAAACTGGAAAAAGTTCACTTTTTGAGTATATAATTCGTGTAAGAAGAATGAAATTTACTGTCTTATCGTATAAGTCGATGGAAATATTAAATATACTTCCAATTTAATAACATTCATCTTGCACTTTTATTAATGTTAATATTATTTAATACTAAACATTGTGTTATAGAAAATGACTAATACTAACAAGGAGAGTGTCACATCTCCGGGAAACCGATCTTTATAAGCAAACGGCTAAATATAAGTAAATAACAACAAATATCGTTAAAAAACCTGAACTTTGATCGCTTATTACTCGAAAACAAATAAAGATAAATACTTAAACCCTAGTTTGAAAGAAAACCGAGATCAAGTAGATTGAATTAAAAAAAGAAGCTCAAGTATTTTGATTTAGTCTAGAGTTATGGAAAAAAGGAAAAATAAGAAGACAATTTGGTCTAAAAAATCAGTAAATTTTTTAATTCAAATTTGTTATCAAAATATCGTTAAACTGTTTTTTCTTTTATAACTTTACACTAAATCAAGATATTTTAGCCCCTTTGTTTTAAATATAATCTACTCAATCTAAGCTTTCTTTCAAATTTAAGTTTAAACATTTGTGTTTATTTTTTTTCAAGTTATAGGCGATCAATGTCAAGAGTTTTTTGGTTTGCTTATTTCTATCTTAAAAAAGAGCCTTAGAGTCTAAAATTCCGACTTTCTTTATATTTTTATATAGTAATGAATATATCCTAGAGTTTGCTAAATATCCGTTTCCCGGAGATGTGACACTCTTCGTATAAATACAAAACATTTTCATTCTTACTAACAATCCTTGTTTTAGTAATTGAAAATCTTTATAAGTTGTTTTAATTGTTTCAAGTTTATAATTTAACAGAAAATCGTGTTTATGTGTATTAAAGTTCTGTAATTTAATATAGATATTACAAACGATGGTATGTCAACTTTTGTTAAATAAATGAACAGATTAATTTTTTTAAAAAAAGATCATTATTTTTAAATATGTATATATATATGAATAATTATTATACTTTAATTAATTATACTGAATACTAGGTTCTTTTACCTTTCGCATATGTTATAATCCATTAATGTTCGTGTCAAAACCGCATGAACCGTGGAATTACCATTACAGTGTAAAAAAGGGATAATAACTGAAGCCCAAAAACCATTTTCTTTGTAAAATAGCGTGAATCATATTGTAACGTCAGAGATTTATTAAAGGATAATTTAGGTTAATTTTGCTATTAAAAGAAGAAATGAAATCGGGTGTAGAGATTTTAAAATCGTGTAGCTTAATAAGAACTTGCTGTAATAGTGAGGTAATTAGAGGTAATAATAGATTTGTGACTAATCAACGATTGCTCACAGGTTTCGACAACTACTACAAGAACCTACTGCCGCGTGTAGGTAATGAGTGCAACGGTACACACGAGCGTAATGTACCCCATAGCAGTTTACACGGGAAGTTCGTCAACTGCCGGAACGTCTGGTTCCGGGAGTTTTGGTCGCAGCATCACAAGTGTACCTTCTCGACGGCGAACGGTTCTGTCAGGCGTTGCACTGGTACCGAGGACCTCGTCGACTATAAGCAAGAGGGTCTCGTGCCCTTCGTCGGTGAGTTATTATTCACGCATCGTAAATCTCGTAACCGAGGTGCAGATTCATATACATACTGCATTACCTAGACACGTCCCTGCGATGTGTTTCCGTCGGCTCTCATCCTACGGGTATACCTGCAGATAAGAATACATACGGGATTTCCTGATTTCGACTATATGTATATGTTTAAATATATGTGTGTGCAGACACACCCACACGCCCACACGTATACCTCTCACTCGCGTGTATAATTGTATGAGGGTTCGATTTCTGTTCAATTATTCCCTACGTATAACTGCATGTATGTGCATGCGAAATTTAACGCTGCAGAATTACGTAATAGTCATAATGTATCATCGTGTATTACTGCTAGTTCAAAAATTCTGATTATGGATTTTACAATTTCATAGATTTTTTCAGGGTTCTTAAATATTATGATATTGTAAGTGCAATTTCTATGCCTGTGTACAATAATTTACATCTTTTAATTTATACTCTAACAGTTAAAATTCTTAGTGTAATTTTATGCTTTATCCATAATTCAAGATTAAGTTAATAGATTCTATCTCCAAACAAAATTAATAATTGCGAGTAGAAAAGTATCATAACCGTGATTATAAATTAAAAATATCTCGTATAATCCAATGGATTAAATAATATTTTTTCCTAGTACACACCTAAATTCGCTTGTAAATATTAAAACCGTTTAATACAATTACTTCGAGCGATAAAAATTTATCTGCCTTCTCATCTTGAAACCGTAAGTTTCGGCTTAGTTGTGTGTATGTGTGTGTGTAAGAACCTAATAATTAATGAGAGTAAACGCTATCAAAGTGTCGGGTAATCTTAAGAAAACCAATCTGACCGATAAAGAAGTGAAATAGCTCTGAACCGAAATTGATAAAAGATTAGGGAAAAGAAATAGATCGTTCAACTTTAGGAATTCATGTATCAAGTATGTCTTTGGGTATTCAAGTAGAAAATACTGGGATCCGGTCAGACGTATAAGAGCGAGTAGACTAGTATACAATAGGTAGGTACTGTACAATGGATAGACATTATACAATGGCTAGACACATACAATAGCTAGTTTATTTAATAATTGTATGCCGGTTTTGTAATTAATACACGTGGTTATAAACACAATATTCTGTGAACAAATATTTTATGTTTTTTTTTGGCGATATAAAACATTGTATATATTTCTTAGATTAACGAATAATTAACCATATACGTTAAATGCTTTGTTAAATTTATTATTTAAATTCTATTCTCAATAATATAAAGTACATTTATATATACCAAATACTGTGTAAAAAAGGGAACCTGGAAGACGTATATTTACCGCGAACTGTTTAACCTCTGAAACGTCGGGTATGTTTATTTTGATACTTAGAGGTAGCACGCAAAAACTCGTAACGGTTGTTTTGTTTGAACTACACATGAAAGAAACGGATAAAATAGTTTCTGGAAAGTAAATTTTTATAATGTACATTTAATATAACGAATAATATGAATATATTTAGCACCAAATTAATAAATAAAAACATTTTAAATGGACAACTATTCGAATAATTAATTTAAAGGCTATCGAAATATCAATTTCAAAAATGGTTAAAAACTAGTACAGCTTAAAAAAATAGTTAAAAAACTAAATGACTGTGGGCATATATCTATTTTATAAGAAATTAAAGTAGCTGACTTTATTTTTAAATTAATTTATCAAAAAAAAGTTAAATAGTTAAAATATTAACTAATATGACAATAATATAATAACACATACTTGTATGAAATTTACTCGATTTCACTGCAGTCGAATTTTCTCATTAATACTATACTGTATTTTGGTATCGTAATTTTTATCCAGCAACTCAATAACAAATATAAAAGAGAAATCACGTATAATTAAACATAGTAATTACATTTAAATGTATAATGTAACCAGACAAATCTTAACTAGATGTAAACGGAATTTGATTGGAAAGCGTGTATAAGAAGCTTTGGGTTCGCCGCATAATTAGAATCACTGCTATAGTGTAAACCGAATTTGAAAATGCCAACAACAGATTTGCAGCACAAAATACATATACCTGGGCATTCTCGATTAGCCAGTAGGGGAGTTTGCTCAGTCAGAGGGATTGGAACCTCTTTAACCGTTCATCTGATTCCGAGGTTCGAAATGCAGGAGAAGAGGGGCTTTTAGTGTTTACGCGTGCGAGAAAAGCTTTTCAACCTTTAACCAAAACGAGGTCGCTAAAAAACAGACAAACACACACGCACAAGGTGTATAGAGTACCTTAGTATCAAATACACTTTAAATTAGTTATGTGGTTGAAACTACGGCTAAAGAAAATTCGGAAAATGTTCACACTATTGTATATAATAGGATTTGCATACGATGATCCGAATACGTTAATTCATCATACGGACCGTGAAGAATAATTCCATTACCTATATCGCACAGCGCATGCAGTTGGACAAAATATATTGAGAAAAGAATAGCTAATTTAGCGTATTAAAAAATAATTTGCTCTTGTAATTAAGCAACTACTGGCTATATGGAAGTAAAATAATTAACAAATAAATGGCTGGAGTCGTGTAACTCGCTTATGTATAATAATCGCATAATGAAAATAAACGAAGTCACACGTAACTAAATAATTGTTAATGTATAATGGATGTGTTTGGGTAAATATTTTTCTTGGTCTCATGTAGAGTCCGACGTATTTGATTATGATAAAACGTAACATTGAAGAATATAATCTGACGTGAATGAGTAGGAACTTTTATAACTTTATTACAGCCTGAGTCGACATTCTTGTTTAATAAAATATTTATACATGCATTTTCTTCATAATTTATTTGCGCGCACTGAATTTAACAATCACGTTTTAACTTCTTACAAAAATTGTTACATCTAACAATTTGGACTCGTAAATGTTCATAACATTTTTATGTACTGCAGTGATTACATTTCAATAAATAATAGTGTAATGATTTTAATTAAGAATTTGAATGAAAGTATATAATAAAATAATATTTGTAATATCGTTACACTTTTTAATCAATGTATAACTATAGTCTTACAATATCGTAATAAATTCATGTTTGAAAAATATTGATTTTAAAACCGTGATTTTCATGTACAATTCAATGAAAAATATTGTTAAATATTAACTGCAAATAATTTATTGTTTAAAATTGAAACTGGAAAGATTAAATTTAAGTAAAGTAAAACATAAAGTTTATTTCAACGTACTTATATTTACTAATATAACTTGGATATGCAATATATTACAAAATAAACTATTATTTTTTGTTTATTTCACTGGTGATATACTTTATAACTTTCTTTAATCTTCATCTTTTTAATGCTCCTTTTAACTACTGTATACCCCATATACGGCAATTCGCTAGGAAAGTAAGATAGCTAGAAACGCGTAAAAAGTTAACCGAGAGGCGAAACAATTGGAATTGTTGGTTACGAAAATGAAATTGTAGATAGTTGTAATTATCGTAATATAATAAAGTAAATGAAAAAATCAAGATGGAATTAGGCGTTCAAAAGCGAGTGAACAAGTGAATATTTTGACACTACACAATACACTTTGAGGTTATATCCGATTATATAAAGGATGCGGTGTTGGTGTTGTAGATAGAAAGGAAAAATGAAGTCCCTGTTAATTTACAGCGGACGCGGTGTATGCAATGGCCCACGGTGTCCACAACGTAATCGAGGATGTTTGCGTGAACGAGCAAGCCGGAAACAGTCACAAGCTTTGCGACAAACTGAAACCCGCGCCCCAGGGACAGCAGCTCCTACAGTATATAAGGAATGTCACCTTCGTTGGTAAGTCTCTCTTCCAAATGTATACACATATATACACATATACACACATATATACACGTATATATACGTACTCCCCTCTTGCGTATAAACCATCGTTATGTACAGATAAGACGAGCCAGGCGATGTTTATGCGCGTCGTTCGTTACTTAAGGGACGTAATAAAACTCTCCGCGATACGGATGACAGTTCGAGATGGTTATTCTTTTCGTCTGAAAGAGCAATTAGGTAGATTCAAACTTTTCCTACTCGACCAATGAAATATTGGTTATAGAGTTTCCTAGTTTTCTATTGTCTGTTAACTTCCCGCGCAACTTTTAAATTAATAATAAACTTTAAAACAATTCCACTTTAGTTTTTTGTATTATGGTAAACGAGTAGTTCGTTAGCCGTAATTCTTAAGTCCCAGTTTAGTCCCAATGGTACTTTTGCGGTACATTAACTTTAAGTACACTGTAAAAACGTTTTCTACCTGCGTATACATATATATATATACATACACCAGTATATACCTATATATACTATGTATAGATGCACATACGAATCATTTTCATTTTCCGAAATAAATTCCACCCGTGGAAAGAAGTTTGTACCTCGGTCAATTTAAAACACGCGTTTTGCATTTCAAATTTTTCCCTACACAGAATCTTTTTTAGATATATACATGTGAAATGCTTTTCCGAATGTAGGCACAGTTTCTTTAAAATTTTAATATACTTGTATAAACATGCATTTTTTAAGTATGCATATGTAGGTTGTGTAAAAAAATTCATACTTTTATTACATATATTTAAAAAAATAAACAGTTTAAAATGCAAGTGTTTAAGTTGCATGTTTTAAATCAAGTACGTAACCATTTTTAATATTTATTTTTATTTGAATATTTTTGCAAATATTTCCCTCGTAGTAAGTTATTGAAAAAGTTTACGATTTTACCAGTTTAGTGCACTCCCACGTTCGAAAAGCATTCTGTCCGTCAAGTTTAAATCGATGAGTTTATATACCAAATGTCATATTTACCCGGAATATTATCAATTTTTTATTGAATCGTACATTACATTTATAAATAAAATATTTTACATTATAGACATGTTAATGAAAAGGTATATCCTTTTAATTAAATAATAACCAAATCTGAATTAAAAATTACGATTTATTTAAAGATGGAACAAATTAAATTTTTTATTTTATATGTTTTGTCAAATTACAATTTATACATATTTTGATATATTAATTTTTCTAATGACTCATTAATTTTTCGGTTTTCGCAATAAAAGGATCAGTTTGTTACATTGTAAATTTGGGTTTTGATAACAAAATTTATGAATTCAATAGAAAAAATTGTTAATTGAGGTGAAAAAGTAAAATGTAGAACTAATGGCCTTCTTCATATAAAAACATTTTCGAGAGAATGCAGTCAATGCCACTATCTTTATTTTAAAAAATATAGCCTTCGATACTTACTATAAGATTCAAATTGTTTAAAATACAACTCCATGCAAATAATTTGCCGCGCTGTAGAAAATAAGGGAGAGCTTTTTTTTCCAGTGAGCCCGAGTTTCCTAGTATAGGAAATACGATAATTTTTCATAGACTGGAAACGGAGAAAAGTTTTAATTAAAGCTTCTAAAGACAAATGCAAGTAAAAACCGTATCCCCACAGTTTAAAAGGAAAGTCTAAAAAAATTAAGCTATTACCATCGACCACGAACGTTCATTTGACCAATAAGCCAAGGAAGGAAAGAAAAAAAAGTGTTTACCACGCGCCATCAAAGAGCGCTTATGCAGAGTAACAACAGGAGGGTAAAAACGTTCGACTCCGCAAATAGTAAACACGGTCGTTTTATGTGCTAGTACAGAGAGAAAGAACCGCGCACAGTTAATCGGTCATTTATAGTGGAGGGAAAATTTTGCGCGCAAGACATTGTGTGTATACGTATACCAAAGGGCCACTTTAACGATCGCGTACTATATGCTGACTCGGCGTGTAAGGTTTGACGCCTTGAAAAATAACCGATCGATTTCTTGCGCGCTAAGTCACGCCCAAAGAAATTTCCTTGAAGCGTTCCCTCTCGTAATCGTTGATAAATGACTCGATCTGATAAATCCAGACCCGATTTTTTTTTCTTTTTTATTCTTTTACCGTGTATTGAATCTCGTTCTTGCGGGTGGTAGAAATCGCGCGAAATGTATATATAGGACGTGAAAGGTGTATCGAGGATGGTTAATAGAGGCGCGCTTTGGTGCTTTCAGGCCGCCAAGGAACGGAAATTAAATTCAACGCCGACGGCGACGCTTACGGCTATTACAACATTTATCAGTATCAACGAGGCGAGGACGGCCGGTACAATTACACGCTTATTGGCTCCTGGCGGGAGAGGTGAGTATGTACGAAACCCTTCTCAGAGATAGCGGACAACCTTTCGTCCATGCGATTTCAGAATTCGCGTTGCGCTTCCTTCACCAACATTCACTCCTTACTCTTCATTTTTCTCTCAAATATTCAATCGTTGTAGTGTGAATCATCACTGCACATTCAGTATAAATTATCCAAAGCACACGCTCAACAACAAATTTTAGATAGCTTCTTTGTTTCAGATTCAATTTGGCTAAATCAGTAATTATATATGAATACATATTACAAAAGTTTAAATCGTGCATTGGAAATATTGAAATATTTTCCATTGAAATTTGTATTATACAAAATTTTATAATTATATTTATTATATTCTTTAAATCTTGCATATATATTTTACATCCCAAATAATGCAATATCAATTTAATTATCAATTTTAATCCGAGATTGAATGTAACATACGTTATATGTCGAACGATACATGTCTTAATATTACAATATTTTATTCATCGTATTGTTTAACTTGGTTCATTTTAATACACCAATAAGCTATATCCAAGCTTATACACTAATCCAAATCGATTTTATCTTTCTAAATGCTGTTTTCATTTTTTATTTTTTGTTTATTCTGTAATACTGTTTTATAACTGAATTCTCTTTTATGTATCGAGTGAAAAATAAACTCAAAGATCGATAAAATACATTCAAGGATGTAAGTAAACAAAGTATTACAAAGATAAATATGTATGGTTGCATCGATTATTAAACTTTTATTGAATAACGTAGAAAATATTAGCTAATATTATATTTTTATCTGTTGATCAAATATATATTTTTTAAGAGTCAATTATTATCAAAAGAAATTTTGAATATACAATAATTCCCTAAATATATATATATATATATATATATATATATATATATATGCATATTGTATTATTGCAAAATGAATTTTCAATTCACTTTACAAAATATTATACACATCAAATTAAATTCGGGAAATTTCCTCATATACACTCTGACGATCTATTTCGAATTTCGTTTTCAAGTATACAAATCTTCGAGAAAAAATATTCACTGCATAAAACATTTAACCCATTTTTAAATCCAAAATCTCACACGTACATATATAACCCGCCGAGTCGCGCAACTAAAAAAAATGTCAGAAAAATGTGCGAAAAACGTTTTACTCGAGGAAACACACGTGAAAGATCTCCAATATTAATGTCGTAGGTTGGACCTCGAGATAAACATGACGCAGTGGACAACGGGACCAGGCGAGCATCACATACCACGTAGCATATGCAGCGATGACTGCCCTCTTGGACAGATTCGTAATTTCCAGGTAAATATACACTATAAACACTGCACCTCTTCTCTTTCCTCGTCACCTCCAAGCCTCCAGCTCTTTGATTCAAAATTAATGGAAAGCTATGTAGAGGGTTGAATCAAGTTTCCTTTATCGCGTAGGGGAAGTTTTCCAACCTGTGGAAGTTATAGTTACCAAGAAAATTTTCCTCTGTCGAGGACGTTTGAAAAATATGGTTGATAATTGAGATATCTCTTTGAGTCTTTCTCTTTCGTTTATCTTCGCTTCTAGACTTTTTTTATACACCGAGAGATTCCTTTTTTGCCTTCGCAACGTTAAAATATTAAAATTATTACTCTCCCAATTTTCAGTAAAAATTAAACTGATTCGGCAAATGCCACTTCTTTTACTGATTAATGTCAACACGGAATTCTACTAACTATTTGGAACTTATTTCAAGCTAGTACTAATTACTATGTAAATTCTCTTGTTGCAACAGTATATAAAAACAATTAATTATTACTTTCGCAAAATCCACGTCTCAGCACTAAAAGAGTTTAAATCGGAGAAATAATTATACTACTATAATTAGAGGAAACAGTCATTACTCTTTAGTATTATAGTGGCACATAACATAACTCAAAATTATTTATCTTCTACTGATTCCATTTGAGTGAAGGTAGAAATATATATGAGTATATAACCATTAATTAATTAATTAATTAATTAATATTAATAATAGCGCATGAATTTGTGTGAAATAACGAGTCATTGTTAATTAAGAAACATAATATTTGTTTCGCGCGAAAATTAAAGTAACACAATAGCAATCATACTTTTTGATATCGAATAAAATGTGTAATTCAGTAATTTAACTCTAACTGTATTAAAACGCAGCTATTACGAAAGAAATTCTATCAACGTTAAGAGCATTCTTATGATGCAAATAGAATCGTTTTCAGAGTGCGATGTAACTATCTTAATTTGTGCCATAAAGATACGCGAATGTATATACACAAGAGTTTATTACATATATTCTATATATATATGCACGATACGTATACCTACGCTTATACAAATATATTGATATGGCTTTCATAAAATATTTCCTGGAATCTTCATTTTTACGATAAAATGTACCAGTAGGGGTACGTACGAACAAGTTTTCCAATCAAGTTATAAATTGCTTCAAAGACTCATTATGATGTCAGAGAAAGAGTTGTTTGCGGAAATAATTATTTTCATCATGGAGGAGTGAATTTATTAGTCAGCACGGAACCATTCATTCTTCATAGGCTGTTATTTATTTTGCCGACGTTTCATTCAAACGCAAACTGGCGTGAATCGGTGTGTTAGCCCTTTTCAGGTCAGGTGTATATAGAAATCGAGAGAAATTCACCTTAACTATCGTGATATTATTTTTTCAAATAACGATAATAATAACTGAATTTATTCAGCGGTTTTATAAATAATCATTGGAATACTTATAATTCTTAAAGCTTTGTTAACATAAATGTGGTGCCAGATAGTTCATTGGCTTATACTACTTTCGGTCATACTTATCTAACAGTCAGCAATATCATAAACGTAAAAAAATTACAATCTACTCATCTTTAGTTGTAAATTAAATTTTCAAATAATTAATATGTTTACGTTTTCGCACAAAACAAGTTTCTAAAGTATTTTTATTGTTGACAGTACCGTTAATGAATCTTTCCATAATGTCGTACTATTGATAAACCACATTTATATGTAAATTTTCTTCAAACTTATTGCTTACTTTTCGGAAATCTTGCTATGTATGCAAATTCAAATCAGACTAGTTTGAAAATTGTCCTATGAAAACTGTGAATCTCATTCATTAGATGTGTGACAAACTTTCAAGCATTAGATTTTCTACTAAACTTGATGAAAATGAAGAAAATGCACACAGCAAGATTTTCATGCTCTGTATTTTGCTCCAAAGTTAGTACATTGTAATATGCTTACAACAGTTTTTCAAATATTAAATAAGAAAAATTATAACCCTTTGTTATCGTGAATATAGTGTTTTAAAATAAATTAATTGAGAATTTACAAGCAAAAATTTATTTTACCCTAAGAGAGGCAAAATAAAATTATTTAAACAAATAGAAAATTAATATGTCAGTAATTAATTAATTTGAATAAAAAGTTGATTTTTACTAATTTATAATAAATTGTTGCATTTAGTAATTATTTACTTTTCACCTTTACTATTAATGCAATTTTTAATGTTTCACACGAAGGTAAAAATATATTTTTCAATAAATTGAATTTATTTTTATTTTGATGTTGTGTGGCCTTAATTAACAAGCATCTACTTCTTTTACCTGCATATAATACCAACGAGCTCATCACCTTAAAATCTATAGACACATTATCGTTATCTTAACAAATTCCCCTTCTCAGAAAAAAAATCCATTGAGAAGGATACCATCACTTTAATCTCACCCAAAAATTCTCGGCCATCAGGAATGAGACTAACGTCCTACACCACTAAAATTATGATGAGATTTCCCTTCGTTTCTTTTTTTTTTCATCAACGATCCCCCTCCCACTATATTCACTCGATTCATCATTAATTCTGGGGCAGGTACGCCGCCTTCTTACACGGAATCGATTGGGGCGCTCCTCCTCGCACCGGTCCAATAAATTGCCGCCCGTCGCGAGCAAATTGACGTCGATGCGTGTTATTTCGGCATGAAAGAACGAAAAAAAATTGCTCTTTCTCAAGCTGAAGAAAAGACAGGCAACGATGAAGGGAGAAAAAGAGAGGCCACTCGACAATATTCCATTGCCTCTCAAGCACACACTCGCGATTTTTTTTTCTTTTTGCGCACGCGGAATTGTATTCAAAATGATGAGAGAAATAGTTCGGGATATCTTCTTTTATATTATTGCTTCGACGGACAATCTGGACAAAAAATGAAAGGAGCTATACTTGACAAGATGGACTATCTTAAGCGCTTCTTTTTCCTTGATGAAGTATATGTAGAGAAAAGGGTCTCTTATCCCGTTCATTCCACGACACCTTTTTTCATGAAAATTACTTTACATCGAGATAATTTTTTAAGCACAAAAGAATTGGGCTAATGATTAAATAGATTTCATTTTAGAATCGTTTTTAATAATTTATTCACTCTCACGAGTGTACTATCTTCAATGTGAATTATTTTAAAAGAATTTTAATGTACGATAATGTAGTTGATGATAAGGATTGTCATCATTCATTCTTCAATACATTCACCATTCAATACGTGTTATGTAATAAATAATTAAAGCATTTTCATAATTTTCGATTACACGACGCCATTCAATACCGACAATAGCGACGTCATTCGGGTAAAGGATATTTATATTTATTATGTATTTTTCGTAAAAAAATCACGTAAAATATTGGTCTATTTATTTTGATGAGTTAACATATATAACGTACCTTACGAGAATATTAATATTAATCTGATCAATAAAATAAATCGAGCATTATTTCTTATGTATAGCATGTTCTTAGTGTTAATTACGGTTGCCAAAGTTATATATTATTATAATGATCTTATTTCTTCTCTTATTTCTGTGCACTATTAATATTTCTCTATAAATTTTAAAATGAAACAATTTTATTTATAGTTCTCTTATACATAGATGTATATCTCTATATACATTCTCTTCTATATGAACTACATCGATTATTTAGAAATATAAGGTATAAAAAAAAAGAATTCAACTTTTTCATTTTTCTCTGTTTTTGTCAAAATAACAAAATATTCGTAATAAAAATAGTTTGCCTAAAATTATGTATATGTTTAATAAATTAAATACAAAAGATTCACTACTAAACTTCTTTTTCTGATATTTACGACGACTGTACTAGTAGTAATTCCCTAAATATTTCACAACTATGGAATATAAATTTTATTATTTATTTAATAACTTTTGTTTGTTCAACTTTGTAATACTGTCTCTCATTTATTACCAATCGTTGAAAAGAAAGAACAAGAGTATTTTCTGAAAATTAGCTAAGAAATGCATTATTATTGCATGAAACAAATTTGAAAAGTACTTGAAAACACGTGCTTCTAATACTAAATGGAACTGCAATTTTCGTCGTTGGAAAAACGAACAAATGACCAGATACAGTGAATAATTCAGAGCTCTCTCAGCAATGGTTTTTAACATTACACACGGTGGAATTCCATGCATTTTTGCAAAACCGAAGTCGCCACACGTCCTTAAAACGATTCATCTTGCTCTTACCTCGGAATTTTCACAAAAATTCACGAAACTTTCAACCAAACGCTTATTTTCCTTTCAAGTGAATTATTCGAACAGCACAATCCACAGTTTCTACAGCAAGTAAAGAAAAACTAATGTGATGTAATAATAATAAAAATATATAAAAAGTTAAAGCGTATGTATGCTTGATTGGTCGTATAGGAGCCATGCTGTTGGAGTTGCGTCGCGTGCAGAGAAGACGCGTATGTGTTCAACGATTCGTGCCGCAGGTGCGAGCCAGGTTACGCGCCAGACGTGACCAAGAGCCGTTGCATCAAGCTTCCAGCGGAGGTGATCTCGTGGACGAATCCCTGGGCGATCGTACCTTTATCCTTCGCATCGATCGGAATCCTTGGTACGATTTTCACCACTGCTGTCTTCATGTGGTGAGTATATTGGGATTTCACTTTATGGTTTTATTTTCTTTTACTTTCTCTCAACGGGATATCTTGCGGCCAATATATAGCTACATATTCTACTTTGTTATTGATAGTTATCCATGTTATGTGAAAACTTGGGATTTTTTTATCATATTACCTTCAAAATATTTGTAACATAAATTTCAATTTAGATAAAAAACAATAATACGAAAATATTGTAAAATTTTTTAAATATTTTAATTTTTATATTTATTGCATTTTAACTATTTTATTAGTTTCTTGACATAAAATATTTGTAAATTCTCGAATTTTTACACATTATTTTATTGATTGCATATAATACAATTTAAATATTTAGAATCATACGTTTAGTTTAAGTAAGCAGTACCAAAATCGCGAATTTTAAATGAAAAATTTAGATTTGAAAGGAAGAACCATTTAACCAAATTTGTTTTCGGTAGAGAGTACGAAAATGAACTTTGCTGGCCACCGAACCCTCAGGTAGCTTCAAAAGCAACACGGAATTGTAACTTGTTTTTGGCGCGAATCCTTTTTGTAGGGTCAACATTGTAGGTATTCAGAGAATTGACTCTATTCAGGTATATCGAAGTAACAAACGTTCGACCAGGCGCATACGCAGAGACTGAATGAACGGTATTTTCTATTGTTAAAACTAGTATTGAATGAAAAAGAAATATCCAATAACCCGCGGTAGATGTTATAACGTTATTAGTAGTCAAGTTTTTCTTAAATTGAACAACTCATTTATTTAGACAATTGGAAATTATCGAAAGATAAATATTAAAATACGCGTATGTGTATGGGTGAATATCTCGAATAAAATAAATATGGGTTATAGAGGGTATAGCTTTAAAAATATGTTTATGAATAAACTATGTACAAAACGTGTGCTTGTATATATATAGTATAACCCATAAAATATCCCCGCGACTTTCACTTTCGCACTTTTTAGTGTCAATTTATACGCCTCGAGGAGTGAAGCGTATACTACGACATACTATAGCGATTGTCGCGTACCAACCGCGATGTAAACATAAATCGACACTCTCTTAAACTTTTCGACACTGTACAGGGATGGAGGCTCACAACCCTATACGTACACGTGTCTATATTTATATACGCGTGTGTGTGTTTATGCATGTACTTACGGTGAAAATGAAAAATGAAAAATCTGTAAAATTTTGGTACTTGAATCTAGGTAAATTGAAAAAGTTATAAGTATTTTTAAATACGGCACATAAACGAGAACATTTTGAGTTAGTTTGATAAGGATATTTATAAGTAAGAAATAATTTTATAAATGTTGATCCTTAATGTCTAAATTTTGATTGTATTTTAGTTTTAAACAAAATAATCCATTTTAATCAAGTAAAACATAGAGGTGACAACATATTATTATCTCCTTGC
This sequence comes from Theocolax elegans, assembly GCA_026168455.1. Taxonomy (NCBI): domain Eukaryota; kingdom Metazoa; phylum Arthropoda; class Insecta; order Hymenoptera; family Cerocephalidae; genus Theocolax; species Theocolax elegans. The sequence continues at coordinate 48,501,698 of CM047429.1, read as the reverse complement.
GTCAACTGATTATTTTATCAATAACCCGCACAAATATAGAACAGTTAGTGAACAAAATATTATATGGTTTAGTACTAAAAGAAAATTGATTTTCGGTCGATTTTCCTAAAGCAAATTTATTAGTAATACTTACTTTTCACCTCGAATTGCATTAATACAACGGATAATGACAAATAATTTCAATACAAAAGTACACATAAATGCTTCTTAAAATTAAACGATGTTTTTCAATCTGAACTAAAACGAAGTTAAAATATTTTTACACCGTATTAAATCAACTTTTTCAGATATATACAGGTGAGCACAACCAATAATGCGTTTGTTAACGCAACCTCCAACAGGTCATGTGTTTACCAACGATCATAGCGCGTTTTAGCTGGCATGAATTATGCGGTTTCCATTAGCAGCAATCGATAGCATACGTGGGCATATCTCTTTCCTTTTTTCTTTTTTTCAAAAAAAAGTTTATATCGAAACGAAAAATACTTTTAAAAATATATTTTATAAGAAAAAAAATGCAATAGTTTTTCAAATTATTAAAAAAATCAATTTGATTCTTCGTGCCGAAGACAAGGTGTAAATCTAATGAGATAAAATAAATAAGAACAATGATAATATGAAATGTGTAGATGAAGAAACTAATATACATATTTTACCAAAAGATATTCCTATCACAAGTTATCCTCATTTTCGAAGAATATATACCTCAAATTACAGTAAAAATATTGGTAATTTATTAAACGTTCTTAGAATAGATAATTAAATTAATTAAAGTTTGTAAAACATCGTAAAATAGAATGAATATTTTGCTTAGATATATATTCATCATAATGTAAGTAATAATTATAAACATATATACAAATCTTTATATGTGTGAGAGCGCACGTTTATTTGAACGTCTACTTATTCATAAAAAAACGTCATAATAATAACGTTGAAACTTTACATTCATAATTCTATTTCGCCAGCAGATTAAACGACACTTTGTTAAAAATTAAAAATTTAACAAGCTCGCATTATATTTCCTTATACACGCATTAAAACTTTGATACTAAGTGTCTCTAAAACTTTATGTAACAAACACACAACGATCTTGTAAACATTTTTAAGTCACCGTTACTTCATAAACTATATACGAGATACGAAAGTAAAAAAAAAAAGGCGAAGAAGAAAAAGAATTGGTTCACTTGCAGGAAATGGCGAAATAGAGTTAACGAATACGTCAAAAAAACGGTACCTATGAGTGATGTGTACCCCGGATTCGAAGTGGAATCGATCACAATTTTTTTGTGCGAGAGAAGAGAAAAAGAATGAAAATTGTTGTAGGTTCAATCGGACACCAGTGATAATGGCATCAGGTCGTGAACTGTGTTATGTACTACTCGTTGGCATCATGACTTGTTACCTCATGAGTTTCGTGATACTGAGCAAACCATCGAAATGGAACTGTACCTGTCTAAGGATCGGACTCGGTTTGTGTTTGAGCCTATGCTACAGTGCTATACTCACCAAGACCAATCGTATATCGAGAATCTTCAATCAGGGTAGGAAGAGCATCAAACGGCCCTCGTACACTTCGCCTAAGAGCCAGGTGGCCATATCCGTCGGTGAGTTCACGAGGGAAATATTATCGATGTGTATATAACTCTACTTTATGCAATGTCATTCAAATCACTTATCCTCGATCGAACCTGGATTTTACTCTTTCCCTAGCTACTTGTTTCAGAGACATTTATTTTCTCTTTTATTGAACTTCAATCACTAATAAGTTATTTATTTTTTATTTACTTTCTTTATGGGTTATTTTAATTTTAATATTTATATAAAATACTATTTTCATATAATTAGTATTATTATTGTTGCCCTCGAAATAGAACTACGTAGCATACGACAAAAAATGCGACAGTATCAAAATAACATATTTTTCTGTCGAAAAAGATTAACTTAATCTTTCTTTATATTTAAAAATATTTAATAATCTGTCTATTGTTACACATAATTTATAATAAAATTATTCAAAATTCTTAGTGACGGACAACATTGTATTATTACTTAATTAAATTCGTTTACTTTTTGTCAGCGAGTATTAATAAAAATGAGAAAATCTTACATTTTCATTACACAAGTTCCATTCATTACGAATAATGAAAATTCATTATGATAAAGTTAAAATTTATTATCCGGGTACGTTCGCCCGTTAAATAGAATAAAATTACGTAAAATTTCCAGATATCTTTAGTTTTATTAAATTCGCCATTCATAATAATTTATAATCGACTAATCCTTTTTGGGAAATATATAAATATCACTTTATACGTATAGTTATTCTTAGATTAGTCAATTAGCATCATTATAATCATAGTGGTAGCATAACTATACGGAAAACTGTATGAAAATAATTGTACAAATGCCACTTTATGACTAGAAATCAATAATATTGAATTGGTACATCGTCGTAACTAAATGAAAAGTGTTACTACTATTCAGTTGGTGTAAACAATATCTGCACATATTCGAGTTATTTCTATGCGCAATCGATTTATTACATTGTATGGGAGAATGAAACGAACTGTAAAAATGATAGCAAAGTATATTAATTATTTTGGTAATATTATATTACAATGATATTCGATAAGTTAAAAGCTTAATGTTAATCTTGAAATATCTTATTAGTATACTATGCGGGATTACATAAAGTTAGGTATAGTAACAGTAACTAGTGATTAAATTGAAGTAGTTATGAATGAAGGGGTGTAAGGGGGTAATCAAGGTAAAGTATCGAGTGTATTAACCCCGAGGTATGTTCCGCATATAATTTGCAGGCATCACCTCGGTCCAGCTGGTAGGTGCAATTATTTGGCTGATCATCGAGCCACCGGACACAAGTGAAATCTATCCTTACCCACTGACGGCTGTCCTGACCTGCCGTGTATCAACGTTCGCTCTGATGATGTCTCTCGTGTACAACATGCTTCTCATACTCATGTGCACGCTCTACGCCTTCAAGACGCGCAAGATACCCGAGAATTTCAACGAGGCCAAGTACATTGGCTTCACCATGTACTCAACTTGTATAGTCTGGCTAGCCTTCATACCCATTTACTTTGGTACCAACAACGATTATAAGGTACGTGGCTCTAAACTTGATCAACTTGATCATCCTTATTGCTATATCTATATCGCAACTAGCCAACACGCACGCCTGCCTAATGGTTATATGAGTTTACAATTTCTTTAACCTGTTTACCATACTACACTCTTAAGACATTTTGATTGATATCGATATTACATAATTCTCCGAACAATTTTCATCGATACGTACTTGTTAATTTAACATTTATTTTCAACACCACGCCAATATTTTCATTGCGTTCATAGTTTTAAATATACATTTTCTTAATGCGTTCAATTTTTCTCTTCTTGAAGAAATATCGTTAAATATTTGTGTAAGTTATATTATTGATATTTTAAGATATACGTATTCGAAGCAATTACTCTATTATATATAATATTATGATAGAAAGCACAACATACGAATAAACTTAAATATTAATTAACGTTAAATTAATACACCAACATATGGTTCGCTACTTGTATACAGAAATAATTCAAAATTTTATTAAAATATACATACACGTTATTTTTTTCGTTTTTTTAAGCTAGATTATTAATTATAAGAAGATTTAATATAATGCACTTAAATGAAATGTATTATAACAAAATTATAACTTAAGATTTATAAATTAAATGAAAATTTTAAAAAGTCCGTATTCTCGATTTTCCTTAAAAATTGCGAGTGTTCAAACAAAACTCCTCGCTGAAACTTATTTAAAGTTACAATTTGCAATGTAAATGTTAAATTAAAGAAACGCCTCGAAGAACTTTGTATACGAGTAGTTTGACATTGTAGAGTATAATTATGAATATGTTCTATGTAGATGGTTAAATCCGTTTAAATATATTACATATATGAGTTTATTTAAATTAAAAGTTTCCGTATGTATATGTTTTGACTATAAATTCAGTCTCGTTTAATAACCCAAGATAATATGAAATTATGATAGATTTATTAAGTACTTTCATCATACATCCACTATCACTCTACTGTCAAGGTCTGTGCGTGAAATGGAAAACACTTTAATATTTCGATGTATATATAACCCCTTCATAATAAATACCAACAATTTTAACCAAAATTGAAATAACTTGATCATTAAACGTGTCTTAGAGCCATTAATTATTTGTTAATGTTAATTTATTTAAAATTCAATGAACATTTTAATTTCTTTGAACACTTAGAAAATTAACGTAAAGTATAAATTATCGAAAAGTGTATGTAATTTACGTACCCGAGGTAATATAATATTATTAGTTCGTTTTTATTGAAACTTAAAATTTTAAAATTAAAATATATTTATGCAAAAAGTATTTATAACATTTATTTACGTCCTACTGTGAATTAAACATATTATTAGGTTAAATGATACAATTTTCGGGTATAAACTGTGGACATATTGGCAATTTCTGACTTAAAAAAGCTATATAAATGTTTTGATTTTTGCATCGTACTTATACATATTGCATTGTACAAGAATTTAACACACTCAATTTATGCACCAATAAGCTGCGAATTATTTTTGTGTGCCGTAAAAAAACATTGTATACACATGCTAAATATTTTGATAAAATCATAAAATATTTATTATAAATTATCAATTAATTAATAATAATGAGAAAATGTAGTATAAAATAAATGATTTAATTATATTTGTACTTACATATATATAAATACTGAATATAATTTTATACAAATTGTATAAAATATTTTACGTAACGAAAAAGTAAATCAAATTCTGTAACTCAATACTGATATATTGAGAATCTTTTCAAATGTAGAATTTTATTGATTTTCGTTTTCAATTTTCAAAAAAAATTGGTTTACTACATTCATTTTACATACATCGTAAAACTAAAAATAAAGTAATTGTTGATAAAAAAACCATCATGATAACAAAATAATACCAGACTGTGTAAAAAGAATAGGATAAATGTTAATTTATACTATAACTGTCAATAAACCATTAACAACTTCATTCATTCGTTTATAATATTAGACTATGAAAAATGAAAAAAATAATTATTTTACGAAGTTAAATCAAGTACCTATCGCAATATAGATTTTCTTTAAAATGGTCATGAAGAAATGTATATATATATATACCTATAAATGTAGACAGTAATTACCGTTGTGATATTATCATTGTGATTTTGTATTTATATTCGGTTTGAAAAAATGGATCTGCGCGTGTATGTGTATATATATATATATATATATGTACATGTGTGTGCGTGTGTGTATGTGTAATGTAAACAAATAAGCTTTATTAGACCTCGAATTGTAGAAACGAGTAGAATCAGAAACGTCGATAAAACGAAACACACACAATAGCAGAAATGCCTTCCATTGTTCCGCTTATAACGCATGCATGGTATTTCGAGAAAACGCGCGTGGACAAGTGCAGCCACTGGGTTCTATTATATGAACTATTTATCGCAAAAAAGGTACCGATCGACAGAGTACATTTTATATAATACATTCTTGCAGTTGTATAGAACTATTTTTGATAAATTCGTACATAGCTATATCAACATAATACATGTACATATATACTCAAGGTTTCTTTTAAATTAAAAATTTATAGATTTATTTAAAAATTGTACTATTCCATTAGCACTCAGCACGCATAACGGTGTAAATAAATTTATTATCGTTTTCAGGCAATAACTGCTTAGTACGTTAATAATATAATTATTACAAACAAGATAACAGCAAATAAGTAAATAAATAAGAGTAACAAGAAATAATTAATAGGATGAAATAAAAAATATATTACATAATTAGGTGTTAATTTCAGCATTGTATATTATCAATTTACTTTTTAAATAGACTTTAATTTTTACTAGGGAAGATTTTTGCTTGCATATTCTTTAAATTTACATGAAAAATAATATTTTAAAAATGTATTAATTTGTAACTATAATTAAACTGGTACGAAATTCCTTACAATTACTCGTTAAATTTAACAATAGGTTTTCTCGACAAATTCCAATTATATTTGTTGAAAAAAAAGCAAGTCCGTGCAACCCAGTCAATTTGTCTTGCTTAATTGATTCAGCAAAATCGATAATTCGATGGTCTATTTATAATTTTCACGTACTTCGGAAGTACCTACATTATGAATCGTAAATATGACAAATCGCGTGGGTGCACGTATACCTACCTATATTTTTACCCCTTAACTATACGAACTACCATAGGAAACATAAATCGTAGGAGGATTCATCGTACAATAATAAAGCAACGAATTTTTGTACTTCATAGAATAGTAATCGAAATTTTAGAGAAAATACATTTAACTAACTTTAGTTAAACTTTTGTTTAGTTATGACGAGTCTAGTTTACAGAGTACAAAAAGTTGTAAAATATCGTTTATCAAAGTAACTATATAAATCTGATCCTCATAAAGCTGATGCAGAAGTATAACTCTTGTAAACCTTCCCAATCGCAAATACAACAAACAAGAAAGTAAGAGTTCTTAAGTTTTTATTGTTATTTTTTTATACAATCGAATTTTCTATCGATCGAACCGTTAGAATAAGCGTTTATGTACACACAATCGAGCCAATTTATATCGTATTTTAAACTCAATTTTTGAGCTGTACCTTTATTGTTGTCCTCTAAAAATAGTATACTTCACTTTACTCATAGGGCTTTCAATTATATTGAAAATTAAATGTCTAGGTGATGAATCAATTATATAATTAGACGTTTAAATTAGATTATATATTTAACCCAATAATCGTCTAAACATTTTTGTAATAAAAATAAACGAAAAAAATTATGTATATAATGAAAAAGCGTAAAAATTTGGGTTTAATAACGAATTTCAAGAGAGTTTACTAGCAAATTTACGATGCGGCTTTACTGCCAAAAAGTATATAATTTTACCACTGGTGATAAATATTAAAAGTTATTAATGCCCGTATTAAACTATCCATAAAATTTACGGGCTCGATAAAAATTTCAGCTCTTACCCCCGTGACATTTTTTCTGCACCAAAGCTCGATATTAAGTTTTTTCTTCGTTCGTTGTATAAAAAATATCGACTTAATCGTATAGGTATTTGTCTCTTTGTATACGAAAACTACGTGTGTTAATACGAATAAAATAAAGATGTATTCAACCTCGTTTACAAAGTAGTAACAGCTCGAACGTGTCGGAATAAATAAAATTCTACTACTTCGAAGTGAATATTTATTCATTAGTTTTATTATTAATAAAATGCAAATTAAAAGTATAAGTACGTTAAAATAACAGTTTATTTTAAACTTTTATACAGTAAGACATTTTTTTTACTAATTACGCTTATAAATTTATTTATTTTAGAATTTTACAATAATTCATATTTGGCATCGATATATTTGATCACAATATACATATTCGATATGTCGATTTCATAAAAGTTGAAAAATTTGATCAATAGAACGACGGGAGTACGTAAAATATTTATGACTTATTCTCTGGATCATTTAACTTTCACTAAAACGTTGAGATTCTTAAGATTGTTATTCTTGTTTCTTAGAAGAAGTATAATTTTACTGATCCTCAAATGATTTATTCATTTAGTTTTATAGTTAATTCGATAATTCAAAGATAATTTGCACATTAAAAACTAACAATATGTTTTATAAACTGCAATAAATATTTATAAGTAATTTGTAAAATTTTAATGTAACAACAATATTTAATGTAATAGAGAAAGGTATTATTATAATATATTTAGATCCATAAACTCTATTCCGAGATGTATTTAAACCATTTGAAAGTAATTTTAAAATGTATATTAACTTAATATTTGAAAATGTTCAATGAACATTATCTCGCAGTTAAATTGAGTTATACAAACACTTTTATGAACAGAGTGAATTTGAGTTGGTAAATAACAATTTACATATTCAAATATAGATCTTAGAGTTTTCACGATATACATAAATACTTTATAACTTGTATAGCATTTTCTCTTAACTTCAACGGCAGCAATGTTCTACCGCAAAAATCAAAATAGCACAAGCCATAATACCTCGAAATTACAAAGACTAGAAAACCGATGAACGAAATCCTAGGTACATACTAATAAAATTAACGTAGCCGCAAAAACAAAGCACCAGAACGAGCGAAAACGTTTGGTATTAACCGAGTAACCGAAATCCAGTGATTAACTTAATGAATTAATCGTCGATGTGGTGAGATGAGAGATTGAAATAATCCAACCACGTAAACGTCTAGCTAGAAGTTAAACAACATTATATAGAGATATACAACATGCATCGATTGTTACATAGACATTCTGTGTATTCGTATTGCAGATCCAGATAGCAAGTATGTGCATGTGCATCAACATCTCAGCAACAGTGGCTCTAGGTTGCCTGTTCACGCCTAAGGTCTACATCGTCCTTTTCCAGCCGTACAAGAACATCCGGCCTGGTCCGAACGTAAGTAAACACGGGACGCGTCGTAAATCGAACGGTGGATCGCCGCCGCGCTCCTACTCGACCGGCGTCAAAGAACGCGCGAGCAGATAAAAGTTATTGGAAAACTTTCCTATAGTTCTGTCGGGTAAGTTAGTGTTATGCCCAACCCTATCCACCCCGCCCGACACCCCAAACCACCAGCCCACCCAACGCCCCCTCGCCCCACGCCCCCTCGCCCCACGCCCCCTCGCCCCCTCGCCACCTCGTCTTCTCGCTACCCTATATCGAAACTGTAAACTTTTTATTGCGGAATGTGGGAGGACCGACCGGGAGAAACTTGTTAAGCGCTTTCGCAAAAATATTATATGGGAATATTTTCCATATTTTCAACATGCGGGCCAAATTCAATTCAATATGGACTTGAGATTTAAGAAGAGTAAACCTATGGATTATGCACGTGTGAGATTTGATGTTCTCTCTTTCTATATATATATCGGTGTATAGACGGTTCTGTCAAATCAAGCGACCCAAAAATTTCTTTCCTATACATTTGAAAAAAATCTTATCCTTAGGGTTACTTAAATAATGAAAAATATATTTTACGTTACCAACATTAGTGTTTACTTATTATTTTTTATTGAAAATATCAAAATTTTAATAAAATTAAATAATGTGGGAAGTATCGAACCCTGTATATTACTAATACAACTTACAACTGGTACTCATCCATACTTTTTGCAAATTTTGATAACCTTTATCATTAATTTAACAGTATACATAATTATTTTAACTTACTATACTTTCAAATATAGTACAACTTTTTTTTTATAGCAGTTTTCTAGATTATATATTTGTAAACAATCTACATAATTTCAATAATTAATCCATGAATATATTCATTAATATTGACTAAAGTAATAAGAAAAATATTTACAAGTGATTGGCAAGACCTTATATAAGCACACTTATAAGTTTGTGATGTATAATCTTGATAATATTATATTATAATTTTATATTTTATTAACATTTTTTTTCTTTTCACTTTTTTATTTGTAATGTAGATAGTAAAAAATGTGATATTCAATATTTTATGATATATTGATTTATGCTACATTCTTGTACAGTTTCCTTAATTATTGGTTCACTCTGTAACTGACACATTATAAAAAGTGTGTTTGATAAGACACTTCCGTAATTTTTTCTAACGAGTATTAGCTTGGAACAAAAACACTTTTTTCACACTTTTCTTAATTTATTTTTAATATTATATTATAATGGATGCTCAATAATGTTGGGCAATATTATTTTAAAAACTTCATATGTAATTTTCAGAAAAAATATTTGTAGTTATTTTTTTTTTATATTAATATAAGCCATTTTTGAGTTGCAAGAAATAAAAAATAGACATAGAAAGCAAAACATGTCAAGATTACCATTTTTGACTGAATATCTTCAAAACTATTAAATATTTAACTCTAAAAATTAACATCAACATCCAAAATTGTTCTCAAATGTATTGGAAAGAATGCTGTTCACTTAATTTGTCGGAGAATTGTTGATATATATGTGTATAGTGCAATGTAATATAATCTTACGGGGTGAGTTTTTGGAATATATTTTCTCAATACACTGCGGAATTATTTAGTAAGTTTTTTAAGGGGACAAGCCTACTAAAGATTGTCTTAATTTTTTAATTAATTTATTCGTTACATAACTCATTTCAATCAATTATGACTCTCTGTATGACAATATTTTTAGCATAATACATTTACTTTTTTTAGCATAATACATTTAGAATATTTCAGAAAATACTTCATAGAATGACCTCAAATTTTAACAATAATATTTAACCATGATTCTCTAATTCACTTAACTAGAACATAATTATAAAATATTCTTAAATTGTGTATATAAAATTAGCTATTTTTTTATTAAATTTTAAAATATTTATATTTTTTATTTCTGTTTGACTCGAGTGGATTAGAATTATGTGAAATTTTTACAGTTTAAATTTTAACATATTCGATGAAGTAGTTTCTAAGATGTCCTAAACAAAGTGATTTAATCGATTCAAGTAGTTGAGTTACAGTGCAGTTATTCATTGAAATTTCGAATTGTTTCTTAAGACTATTTTCAATTAATGTTAAAGTACTAGAATGTTTCGCGAATAGTAATAACGGATTGACGTACAAAAATGCGAAAATTGTTGTGCGTCAAAAATATCGATTAATCTCGATTAACCATTTTTACCTTGCAAATGAATATTTTTAAATGGTAAAATTTATTTATATAAAATCTTATATCAATATCTAATATGCCGAAAGGAGTTTTCAAGTCTCAGATGACTCATATATGAGCTCGGTCGGCAGTGTAAAGGTTAAACTTTTATACATTAAAAAAGTAATACATAGTTTGTTTATGAAGTTAAGAAATATTTTACATAATTGTACTATAAATTATTAATTACACATAAAATAAATTATTTTTTAGATAATTTCATTTATATTGTTGACTTTTTATTCTCATGAATGGTGTCACTACAAATCTGAAAATACTTTTAATTGATTAAATTTTTATTAACAGTTACATTCGAAATACATCAATGATATATACCGTAAAGTACCCAATTGTTGATCATGAACCAATTTTTGATCAGTATATTATTTCAATAAAATAATAGGATTTACATAAATATAAACGTTGCTACACACAATTTAAAGGTAAACAATCAGTAATTGGTTAGTAGACTTAACTAGTGGTATACCTACCGAAAATTTACTGATCAGAAATTAGTACTTCCCACTTTTTTTCTTAGATTGTTGTTTACTTTAAAACTAGCAGTTATTTTATTTTTCTGAGATCGCTAAAAAGAAGTTTAATACTTATACTTTTCTGTATGCGTCAAAATCTATACAATTATTATTATTTTGTTTTCAATTATTTATAAGAATTTTGTTCAGATTTTTAATTCAATATTTCTAACATAATTCTTATGTTGAAAGGTGTAGATCCCTGTAATTTGGACCCGACATCCCGTTAAAATTAACAAATATATAGTTTGAAAAATTAATTTAAAATAGCGTGAAAAGGAATTTTTTGCATCTATCTATACTGATTTTGTTTTCATCGTCGGTAATCTGTAAAGAAACTTATAGATAAAACGTCGATAAATAATTTTAATTTCTTGGCTGTAACTATAAAAATGTATAAATCGTTAAATCTCTACTTTCAAAAAGAATAAAATATTTTATTCATAAATTTGACCAGGGCGCGTAATATTTCTGATTTCATCAATATTATATTGGTAAAACCATTGTGATATGAAGAAAACCGATTAATCGGTGATTCAAATCGTTGATTCCCTGAGTGGTCGAATTTGTCTATTCTTTCGGAGTCTGTAGTCAGGGGTCTGGATTCGAAATAGAGGTTACAGGGTTCCGTAAAGTTTTATCTATTTCGGCGTAAATCTCGCGATATTTTCATATACGTGTAAAAAGGAATAAACGAGTTTTCCATAAACCGTAGGTAAATTCACCGGGCGTTGTGTATATATAGGTAAGAAACGTACAAGATTTTAACATAACACTAACTTCCAACAGTTTATGTGAAAAGATTTGCATAAATAGCCTGAGGACGCCTTCGGGAGCTTTTCTTAGAAAAGCAGATGTTACATTTTCCAACTAAATGTCTAAAGTACATAAAAAACACGAATTTAAACAATGTACTTGATCGAAGGGTTGAACGCGTTTGCTCAGAGATAATCTTAGCCATTGTGCATCTACCTTTTTTTTTAACTGTATACTTTTTTATTAAAAGCTCGCGTTTTTTTCTCCCAGTCTCTTTCTCTTTTGCAACATCGTTAAAACAAAGTTTCCTTTCAGTCAAATTAACTCTTGGGTGGAAAAAAAAGCCTTTCACGAAACTTTTGCGCGTAACTCCCGCTAATCTGAAGATTGGATTGACGGAGCACGGTGTTACACTTGTGTCGGACGTCGTACGGGTAAAAATGACGGAAATGTTCGGAACAACTCTTCGAAATTTATATTTATACCATTGTGCGAAGCAAAGTTTCGTCTATGAATGTATGGCTTTGAAAACTCGTAAATCGTACATTTTTACAAATTTGAGGTAATCGGATTTCGTTATGTTGATTTGACGATCATTTGATTTTTTTCTTGTCGTATTTTCTACGTTTGTTTTTTGTCAATGTTTATCATTTAATAATTTCAGTGTTTCTCGGATTTACTTCATTATTTATTTATAGATGCAGTTGTATTTGTGTTATAATTATTTTGCAAACTTAATATTTAAACGACAATTACTTATTACGACGAAGTTTATTTTATTTTTTATTTACCTATTTTAACTTACAACAAGCTTAATAACATGAGAAATAAAATGTATATATATAAAATTCGTAATAAAATTCAATAGATAATCTTACTAAGCATTTTGCGTATCGAAAACCAAATTTTAATAGGATCAAAATTCTATAGGTCTTCAATTTGGATTTGGGTCAAATGGAATGACCGTCGCCATTGAAATTTTCGCCCCTAATAGAGTGAATATTGATGATTATGATTCTCTTAAATGGCATTATTAAATAATTCCAGGAATTTCGTAACGATATTCTGAACTTTATAAAGCATTAACAAATAATTAGTTATCGAAATTTCTACGATTTTCAAAATTTTAACGTTTTGGTAAAACGCTGAGAATTAGATATATTATTTGACATAGTATATTAAGTTGTATTTTTATATTATTATATTTAAATCCGTGATTTAACTGAAGAGTAAAAATGTAGACGATGGAAATATAAATCTCCCAGAGGTGTTGAAAAGCTGAATGCCCCGAAAAATTGACGTTGAAATTTGACTGTTCGAGAAAATTAAGTTTATACCCTTTTAGTCATTCGCTCGAAAATGCGTTTTCAACCGGTGCGCATGATTTTACGCAATGTTTCTTTTTAGCCAAAACAGCATTTAAATATAAACAGATGCACGGTAAACCAACTTTAAATGTAATTATCTTCTCTTTTGAAACCGTAAATTATACAACTGTAATTACGCAAGTTTTTACCATTATTTACAATTCTGTTACGTTTTTAAGCGATTCTATAAATACACACTTGTGCACGTGTTTGTGACAATTGTTTGCTTCCAATTACAATGGTGACCTAGGAAAAACGTCGATAACTAAATGCACGCTACAAAAAGTAATATTAAAAAAAGTGTCACCAAATCCTGGTTTAAATGAATAAAAATAGATTCGAATTTCGGACATTCAATTTCTCATCGAATTTATAACGTACATTCAAAAGTTGTCTGCGTGTAAGCTCATTGAAGTGGAAGCAAGGTCTATGTAGGAATAGGACATAAACATCAAGAGCATAACATTCCTATATTGTTTGGAATTTAATGAAAAATTCTAGTAAATTGGAATAATAGTTGAAGGTGCGTGACAATTACAAATTATTATATTACGTCACAGCTTACAAAATATTAGTTTATTCGATTTTAATTAGATATTCATACAACCTTACATACAACAATTGCGATTAAGAAAGATATATAGTTATTTAGTGACTTAATTAAAAGAAGAATATCATAAACTAATACATGTATAATTTAATTTATATATCTTCAATATTTATTTTAAAATATTTATTTATATGCGTATAAATCAATAGGAAAATGATGAATGAGTCAAAGCTCTATTGAAATATTCTTTTGCGTCATTCTGCATTTCGTTAAATATTAAAAAACTGAAAAACTATATAAAATTATTACTGTATAAAAATTAAAATATTGTTAAGTACCAGATGCTATTAATACATTATATATGTACTTTTAAAACAATGTAAGTACACAATTAGCACACGCGTCGTTTCAGATAAATACCACACGAGCTTCTAAATAATCTTTCTATACGTAAGGCAATCTCTCATATCGTAAAAGTTTCGTATAACATAGCCTTCCTTCATATTATATCAATAAATATACTTTCTATTCGACTACATATACTGCGAGCTAAAATCAATAATCAGCATTTGCATTACATAAAAATGTATTTCTCTCTCTCTCTCTCTTTCTTTCTCTTTCTCTTTATCTTTTTCTCTCCATATATATAATAAATGAATATATTTACCTAAAATAAGTACATCAGTCACTCGAAGCGAACCGAAGATTGTAAAAAAAGAAAATCCTCGCCATATATAGGATTTCTCGTGATTCACAATCACAACAATCGTGTGTAAGGCGTATATAGTATATAGTGGTGTACGCGTATCTCTCAAATCCTCTCTCGCGGGAACCGCTCGCGGTGAAACTCTGTGGGCATCCAAAAATAAACCGGTGAATTTCCCATGATACAGCAAAGTGGCGGTCAGTCAATGGTGGGATATCGACCTGGATACAGTATGAGATTCTCCGCGGGACGCAGCCAAACGATGCAAAGTGTCACCTCGGGTTCAAGGAGCTCACCCCCTCCAACAACTGGTCCTACAACTACGACGGTCGCTACCTCATCTGGGGCCAGTCAATCTGCAAGGCCCAAACACGTGTCTACCAATGGTGAACCGCATCACCGTAATCAGGTAATATTATTATTATTTTCTTTCTACGACTTTAACATTTTAATGGATTTAAAATGAAAAGAACACATAAATTTTCATGAAAAATTTACTTTTCAAAGGAAAACTTAGAGTAGAAAGAAAAACTAAGAATTATTGCAGTTTTATTATATGCGGACTTGTGAATGTTCAAATGATGAATGACTTTGCTAAAGTGAACTTGTCACTCGATAAAATGACTGAAAATCGGACTAATCGCTTTGGAGTGTAAAATCCAAGCGAGAAAATCGTTCTTCTAGTGACTTAGCAATTGAGAAAGGTCTTAACTCTACTTTATTCAAACGTATAAAAAGCACTGAAAGTAAGAAACGTTTTGTACCAATTAATCGTTTCCTACACAATCAGGAACATATTTTATATTTTTCCTCTTCTACTTTCTTAAGTTGAATGTTCATAATGCAAATATAAAAAGTTATGTTTCTAATCATTATTTTATCTGATGTGACAAACTTTTAGATTTTACAAATACTATTATAAAGTCAAAATACAAATATTTCGAAAATTATGTCTATTATGAACATAACGTTATTCAAGATTTGGAATGCAGAAATATATTCTAAAATTCAGACGAATTGGTGTCATAGAGAGATAACTCTATTGAATGATTCAATAATATTATAAAGCAATCGTATTGATGTAAAATGATTAATAAACGTAGATGAACATTAATATAAAAATAAAATAAAATACTAACCAGTATTACCAAAGGCGATAAATGTTATTAAAATACTACACCGTGTTCATAAAAACTAAAAATACTTTTATTAATTAAAACTATTGAATCACATTCGTAATAACTTAATATAATATTATCTATTTCTGTATGTAACATTAATATCAACAATTTAAAAGGAAAATATCTATTTTATGTCACGAAAATAAACATTTTAATAAAAAATATAATTTATAAATGTGAACACAATACTACAAATAATTTTAATTGAATCTGCTTTATAGTATCGAATGAATATCACGCCTGACTAAACTCTATCATTTCTACTTACTACTGAAATATAACTAAATTATTACTTTTCAGCAATTAATTAGATACTCGATAATTAATTAATTATTCCCTTATATCAAAGAAAACCTTTCAAAATATATTATTATTATATTTTAACTGTGTATTGTAACTTTCTACTTCTATTCTTGTTTGATGTCCTAGTTGCGGTCACTGGACAAGTACACATTTGAAAAGGCTACTGATTGAATTTTGATTGTTATCCTACCGAAATAGATCAGACTTCAAAAGATTTAAGCTGAAATATACATTTTTTTGCTTTGCAGATGTAGTTTTTTTATATTCGGAACAGTAAGCATTGTTAACCTAAAAATTTTCAAAAACAAATATTGTGTTAAAGCTTTAGAGAATATTTATCGATTACTGGTCGATCGTAATCTAAATAAAATCAATTCTTCGATTATTTCGTTTAATGTACGGCTTTTCTGATCAGGAAAGTAATCGATTGTTTAACTGTAATAAAACAAATTGCAAAATTACGACAAACTGGAACAGAGAACCGTACAATAAATCGATTCCGCATACTATATATAAGTATGCATACAATTGACAATAAATAATATTATCTCGGTTCGTGAAGTTAAAATAAAAATGAAAAATTGTAACATGTCATTAACTAGTTTCTATTATTTGACTGTGATATGTATTTTACTATTTGATCAATAATTTTTTTATTTTATGTATTATGGTGTAATGTCCCATTTATTAAAAATAAAAATAAATGCTATGGAATTAATTATTATTTTTTTAATGACAGTACAACTTATTAAAAAAGAATAACTATAAGATTTTAATATCAATTGCCTTTTTATTAATAATATTAATACATTTTATACCTCTTAACGCCATCTACTTGAAAGTAAATGTACTTTGCAAATTCATGAAGAGGCTCGAGCTTTTTCAATAGTGCATCAGAATCCAAATCACGTCGGTTTTCTCATTTTTGTAGTTAATTTTAAAAATAAAAAAGCAACTTATAGAACTGATGTAGAAGTGTATTACTTTTAATAACATACCGAATATTTTACTAAAATTAGTTAAATACCTTACTAATTTACCTATTTTTCCAAATTAGCAAAATTATTTAGAGTAAAGCAAGAAACAAACTGAAATACGGCAGTAGAACAGATGACAGTCAAGATTGTCAGATGCCATTAAACAAATGTAAAAATAAACAAAAAAAAGTGACCTAGTACATTGTTCGGGTACAATACATCTCTTTACGTAGAAAAATAGTTTTAGAAATTTAACATTTATTACGCAATACTTGTGTAGTTTACGAAAGACTAGTCATAAGTCACTTTCTCAAAAAGTTTACGAACCATCATATCAAACGTTCTTTTTCCGCACATACTTTACAATTCTTTTGAACGTTGCGCATATTTTACTAAAAAAATAACGCCTGACCTCAACATAATTATCCTTAACAAAAATCAATATTGCATGTTATAATATTACTATTTATTTACAATTATATATGATTATGATGATATAATTTAATATTAATAATTTAAAGCAATATTCATATACGATTTACGATTAAATGTGCAATAAAAAATTTGAAATAATATTTAAATATTTATCAAATATCTAACGCAACGTACTTTAGTATGCAGTTAAATTCGAAGGAGTTAATAGAAAAAAGAACTATAAATTTTTTTTTGTAATAACAGTGATAAGGTCGGTAGAGAGGTAGGACATTTTTTAAAAATAAGCTAACTTTGTAAAAGTTATGGCCTACTAAAGCTTCTTTGGACGTCACTCCATTACCGCTCTTTAAAGGATGCTGCGGTAACCGAGAGCTCGCACCGTATATGCTTGTATATACCAAAATTTTAAAGTGTCATATCTACTTGAATTTTGTAGATATTGTCAAAATTTCGAATTTGTTATGTCGGTCAATTAGACTGAAAGCATGCACATCGTAAATTTAAACAATGGAACTATTTATAACTAAACAATATTCATGTGTATATATATAGTTCCGAATTATATTTGTCACATTATTAATTAAACTTTGGGTAAAGCAAAAATAAAATAATTTATCAAATACACAATTTAACAAAATATTTATTTTATTACACGCACATAAATAAAAGTTGGTTCAGTAAGTGAAATTTCGAAATTAAATTCTTTACAAAACAATATGTAAGCAATTGTAATATGTGTACCTCGTGTTCAATATAAATCGAATCAACGAGATATATAGAATTGATAAAAAATGATTTAATAAACATTTGGCAAAAAGCCTAAAACAACGAAGAAACTCTTGGCAGACAATCGTTTTTACTCATCCCTATTTTCTCAATCATAATATCATCCACAGATTCTAAATGTCTCGGGATAAAATAGTGACGTTATAAGGTATACGGTTCAATTTTCAAGCCACAACGAAAGTAAAACTTTTTCGAATGAATAATGACGTTAAGGCAGTAAATTTGTCACTCTTGAGCGATTAGCCCCTCCCTTTTTTATTGTTACATTCAAGTCGTTTATCAATCTTGAAAAGTGAAAACCTTAAAAACATTTAGTTTTTCCTTCTGTTAGAGAAACTGTAATACAACATGATTTAAAAGAAAAAAAAATATCTATTACATTTTATATTATAAAAATAGATATGCTATCGTTAAAAGTAATAAAATGGTTGTATGCAAAGGACGTAAAATATGTAAGTTAAGATATTAGATAATTCAACTTTTATGGATTTTCTGAAAGATTCTTTGTAACATCTGGGATGATAGCTATCCTTGTTTGAAATGAAATGTATTTATCTTTAAATTGCTTAATTTGAAAATTTTTTGTATATCAAACGTGAAATATATATTTTATTATTATTACGGATATTAAAGTATTGAAATCTGAGTTTGATGTTTGCTTCGAAGAAACTCGTAAGTTTTAAAATTACTTGGGCCTCTAGTTACGCATTACTCGTGGATTAATGAACAATAAACAATGTTCATGACACGCATTTGATTTATAAATAAAATATTACTAGGTAAAGAAAATTACGTAATAAATTTCAATACAACTAAATATTATAAATAATAATCACAAGTAGTCATAATTAGTATACAGTCAGTCTCGAATCCAAGTCTCGAATACATCTTTACTTGTGGTGTATCAGGTTTAAATAAGAGAAAGGATTTTTATATAATAAAATAATTTTTAAACTTTGAAACTGATGCTCACGGAGCAATCAGTCCATAAAACAAATAATAAATATTAATAAACCATTAATAACGGAAACCAAAAAATTGTGTGTTTATCCGTAGCTGGATGAATCAACTGGTCCAGCAAGCCCATCAGCCGAAGAAACATCAGTAAGCTAGGTCGCGCTGGTGCACCTGCGCGAGCCCTTAGGGGATCGCGATGATCAGGTGCGCCTACAGGATTCAACACTTACGTAGCATCCGGCGCGCCGCAGGCGGCGCAAGAGCCAAACCCGACAACAGGATAAAAGTAACAACGGTGCCGCACCCCGTAGAGTCCTCGAGCTTCGACTCTCCGATGGATGAGTTCCTTGCGCATCGATCGTATATATCTATCTACACACACGCATCCACACTCACACTCAGACAGGCAGACACCCACACACCTACGCACACACACACACACCTACACACATACATATATATACGCATATGTGCGAGAAAGAGAGTCGCCCTGTTTTGTCGAAAATGATCGGCCATCCAACCTCCCCCCTTCTGTATATACATATACTTGTTGCATTTCACGTTCATAAATACCATACGCATGGTGAATCGCTCGACAATGAGGAATGTTTAGATATTATCGTATAAGAAGATGGATTAGTTGTTTCTTAGAGTTCCCCTCGTGGAATTTAAATTTTTATTTAAAAAATGATGTTATACGTTGGGGGAATGTGTAATGACGTGTCGATATTTTAAATGGGATTTTCCTTTCTCTTTCCATTTGTTTATATATGCGTAAATCGGTCAGAATATTTATATAGACATATTATACTTTTAATTAGAAATAATGTGACCTTAAGTGATGAGATTCGATTGTTAGTCGTAAGTTTAGTTTTACAGAAAAGGTTGCAAGTTTTTAATTAATGTGATACAAAAAATTGTGGATTTACTAATTATTATTAATTATTAATTAACATATATCGATTAACTAATAATGCCATACATGCATCAAGCATTGTCATTACACGTTACCCATCTCCAATCATTGCAATGTACGCAATGAAAAGGAACGTTGATTCGGTATCCTAATGAAAACTAAAATCAATTAATTTAACTTATAATTAGTGATATACATTACAATACGTTTGAGCTACACGATGAAAATAATTGTTTTCGTAACAAAGGCGTAAAACGCTATGCTTGCCCTCGAACGGAATATCACTTGCGGGCGAAAAATCGCATTTTAGACCCTTATGACGAAATAAAGATAAAACTATTATGTCGCAGTGCGAGTAAAATTGACTATAGTGTCTTACGCGAAACACAAATCTTGTTCTATTGTTTTACTTCCAGTCTAATAGTTTACTTATTTCACACGGAATATTTTGTCTTTCAATTAAACAAAATATTATTGATATAAATCGTTAAGTATAATATTTACTGTTATCTATTAGATTCTAATGATTATAACAAAGAAATTTTATATGTGTTAAAAAAGTAAAAGATTATTGGATTAAAAAATATTGATAAATTTCTATTGATAAATTAAACGAATAATTTACATTCGACGTTAATATAAAACATTTTAACTAAAAAAATGAAATGTTGCAGTTCTTCTTGACATAAACAATCGGGTGTAACAAAGACAAATTGTGAAACGTCAAAAATGCATTGTAAACTTTCTTAGCTCGAGTAAGAAGCCATCCGAGAATCCCGTCGTAAAAAAAAGGCCTTTCCTAATAAGAATACCGAGGATTTCTTTTTTGTCCGTGTGATGCGGCATATTTATGCTGGTATACCAAGCCGTGTATACATGTGAGTCGTAAAACTCCTCCGTTACATTCGTCGAGCGTAAAAGGGATTACGCTAAAAGCTTTCAAGTGTCCCACAGGTGAACTTTGAGTATAAGCGCGCATCGACCGAGTGAATGATTCATACGCGCGTGTACGCCTAAAACTCTTGTGAATGACTCTTCTTATTTCGCTGACGATGGTATTTAATACAGCTTTGTGAATTATAAATTCCTGCAGGCATCTACGTATATTCACGTTTAAGCTATTGATAATTTACCACGGTATAGTTTGCATGTTTTCTCCTTGCTTGGGGATTCAATCAGATTTATTTTTAAGGATCCAATAAAATTTTCGAGTTTCTCGAGCTTTTCTTGTACACAATAGGATTGTATATATCTCGTATATTTGCCTATTGAAAATAATGGTATAACTTTAAAATTCCTATATCATATTTATTTATTTCTTTATTTATTCATTTATTTATTTATTTAAAAAATTCTAAAAATTAGTTTCGGTTTTAAATCACGTATTGTACTTTGATTTGTAGTAAAAGTTTAATCATACGGTTCTTCAAACATTTGTGAAAGTTCAAAAAAGCTCGTATATCCCAAAGTACTTTGCGTAAGAATTAAGAATTTGTCAAAACTAACGGGACAAAAATCGTGTTAAGCTGCTATGCCCTCTTTTGTATTTATTTAACATAAATTTCATCGGGATTTGCTGGAATTATTTGAATGATTACATATGTTTTTACGTAAAATTCAACTATGTAATCCCTTTGACGAATGAGATTGTACGAATAACATTTATAAAGATTTTATTCGATATATTTTTGTCATAAAGTTTTTTGCTATTTTCATTCTACAACAATTATTTTCAATATTATTCGTACACTGCACGTTAATTATCAAGATCAAATTGTTTACTATGTCTAAATTTTAAATCAAATTTTTTAATAGATAGAAGTTTTTTTTTAAATTTACATATCAACCCTATAATACTTTGCGATAACACTTTATTATAGATAGTTTTATCATTTTGCATTTTTATAATACATACGTCAAATTTTTTGTTATAGAATCTGTAACTTTTCATCGTTAAAGACCCTTAAAAAGACAAAATACGATTTAAACAGTTAAACTATTGATGTTATTAGTTTAATTTTTTAAACTATATTCCTTCAATTTTATAATATAGGAAAATTCATAAAATAACTTTTATAGCCTGTAAAATCATTATTTTTCAAATTACCATTTGAACTCTTTAGCCTAGGTATTTCTGGTAAATTACTAAAATAGATGGAAAATGTAATTTTACGCAACATAAGTAACTCAATTTACGCGTTAAAATATCTTCATATATAATTACAAAGTTATTTAACTAGTCTTAAACAGTTTTTATTTCCGAGACATTTTAAGTGAACTCCATACTTTCTAAATTCATGAGTGTGACAAATCACTCGAAGCTTCCATAAAAACGTAGTCACTCCATTTTTCGTGTTAAAAATTTCACCCGAAATTACTAATTTTTCACTCGAAAAAGAAAATTGAAGATATGTTTGAGGTGATCAATCATCATAATTTCACTTTTTAATTTTTTAGTTAATTTGGTTAGAAAGAAATTTTGACGCAATACCGATTTACTCAGTTTTGTCTCCAAATAGATTTTTCACTCGAAGAAATTTAGAAAGTATGTCTCTTTTATACATTTATTATTTTTCAACATTTTATAATAAATCAAATTATTTTTCATCTATCGGTGTTAAACCGACAACAAAATAAGACCGTAATTACATAAAAAAAAATTTAATCATTGGAGAGTAAACAGTGATTTTCTATCGTAAAATTACGGTGATTGCACCAAGATATTCGTACAAATTAAGCAGCAACGTTTATGCGGTAAAAAAATAATTCACGAAGTATACTTTGTCGATTTAACCCCTTTTGAGAAAATGTTTTATTCCTTTTGATACTTAATTAGCATAGAAATTCGTTTTTCGAGATTTCTTTATTTCTCACTGATTTCGAATACCAAATTGTACCATTTGAATTTTAAATCGAGCGTGTCGTCGACAGATGGCAAAAGATCAAAACCCGATGAATAATTATTGGAAGCCCGATGAAATTTATAATTGCACAGCTTGTCATTTTTTTTATCGCGTCTATCGTTATATCGTTACCATAAACCCTATGCGCTTTTCGAAGAGTTGAATAACTTGAGTATTAAAAATAAATTTATGATCATGAAAATATCGAATTGCAATATATGACAACATATTAATTCTATTAAAAGTTTTCTCTTTGTTATGCGGAAACTTTGTGTTTGTTGTTATCTTTTAAAGATTTATTTTATAAATTGTTAAATATAATATAATTTATCAAATATTGCGCTTTTAATAAATACACAAACAAATTTTAATAAATACACGAATTTCAGAAAAAAAATTTTTCCTAATAAACTATCAGTATTATAATTAATTTGTATACAGTTACTAGTTACATACTCAAATAAAATCAATTATTACACGTTACATAACTTTGTGCAGTTTATATACAGAGTATATATGCATCTGTCCATTTTTACGCAAAACCAATTTATATAACCTGTATATAATCCGTATAAAAATATTCCATATTTAAATTTATAATTTTAAAAAGTAAAAATTATTAAGATTTTTTTAAATCTAGTTACAGTCACACTTCAAGTTTGACTCTTCAAATGCATTCACCTCAACATTCCAAATATATTCAAAAGGGGGGACAGACTTTCACTCAGTCGCACTAAGATAAAGTCTTCCACGTATTTGTATAGGCACCTAAAAGAGGAAAAAAATAAGAAAAGATTTCGACGCGCATATTCTAATGGCATATATAAATATATATGAATAAACGAAAAGAAACCGTCGACGTCCACTTAATTTTTCCCGACGAACCATTCGTTCAATTTGGCTCTCGTCTATATATCTATATATAGGGCGAAATGTCTTTTTTTCTTTGTTGATAGGAAAAAAGGCTCGTAACTTGATTCGCGTCTGAGTATATCGATGTCGTCCGCGTGAAGTGTTGTATAGCAGCTTCGGAAATCTAATATTTTCGGTTCAGGTGGTGCAGTTACTTCGGCACTTCGGGTAAGCGACGATAAACATTTCCTAAGACGGATAACTTTATGTAACCCACTGCGCGTCATCCAGACGGGTGAACGATAAGCGTAGAAAATCGCCTCGTGCACCCTTTAATATTATCCTCACCATGGATGTATATATATATATATATATATGTATATATATACATATACATATACATATACATATATATACATTTATATACGTTGAATTTTCATTTGTTACCGTTAGCCTCTGCAAATTAATTCCTTTGTTTAATTTGGCTCATTGTTTTCTTCTAATAGAAGTTATGTTTGTTGTTACAAGAGCGGTATATTATAGTAAATAGTGTTTATAAGGATTTTCATGTTAATTTTTTTCAGTGTCTCGAGAAAGAAAAAAGATAAATTAATAAATTTTTCAATTATTTAAGTTTTACGAAAATACATTGTTGAGTAATAATTAAAAGATTAGGAAAGTAATTGTTTCATTGCCAGTTTACTGTGAGAAAAACACTCACTTAGCTTAAAGCATACATAATCGCAAGATTTTCTTTATTAGGCTTATTGAACAGTCAGAAAATAAATATACTACTTGTAATTATAATACTTGTTTCAAAAGATATTTCTCCAGGCATCTCTAAAAAAATTCTTTTAAAGCCATGTAAATATAATTTTTCGTACAAATTAATAATTATCAAAGGATGATGCTTAATTTTGTTACATATAGCGAGTATTTATCAAAATTAGAAATAGGTAAGAGGTGCTCCTATATTATCATGAGGAAAAAATGAACGCACTGAGACTGTAATTTTCTACAAAAGTATTTATAAATACGGTATATAAAAATCGAGTTATAAAAAAATACAACAATTAAATAAATGATTATAGATTACATGCATAATATAATCATTAATCTTAAAAAAACGTGTAATTTATGAAGTTAACGAATCGTGTTTTTTAATGCTTTCTATACTGAAATAAAAAGAAAAAATTGAGGTCGATTTTGTCCCTCGTAGCTCGATAAAAGACGATCGTTTTGTAAGATACCGCAACTTTTTTAACAAAAATAAAAATCGATTCCTTCCCCTTTTTTCAGACGATATGTGCGTGTGCGTATGTATGTGTCTCACCATTATCAATAAAAGGTCCCGAAATTTTTATGCTAGCTAGTGAACATAATTTTAGTCGAGTGTATATATAAATATATATGTGCGAATGAATAAAAGTATATATAATATCAACGTGTATCGAAAAAATTTCTCGTATGCTGGAGTAATCGCGTGATAAAAAAAGAATACCGAAATATTTGCATAGGCACAAAAAGAATTGCTAGTTAAGAACTACGTAAACCAATTTTTGGACAGTTGACGGCGTAAACAATGTATTAGTATTTAATCTTGTTTAATTCTTCCGCCCATACCCTCGTACATTATGATTTTCGAATACAATGATGAGAATTATACATGTCTATACAAAACCTCATTATCTTAAAGTATGTCGTCGTTTTCACCTCAAATGTACATTCACTCTCCATGTTTCATGTCCGTCTTTGAATTATATGGAACTACAATTTCGTACATAAAAAAAATAAGTTATTTATTTACATTTACTTATGTATATTTATAATATTTAAACAATATTAGTTAACATTTTATATTCATCTATTAGGAAAAGGTAATTCAACTCATTGTTTTATAGTTTTGCAATAATATAGCTTCGTTGTTCTAATATTTATTTACTAGACAACCTCATTTAACTATTAATTTGTAAAATTTAATTTGATTTCGTGATATAATTATTCGGTATTGTATCCGAATTCTTCAACGTATACAGCAATGTATACACAGGCATCGAATGCAGGCAATGCAAATAATTCTGGAACAATACATAAATCTTTTTTGATTTGAATGAATAGAATTATTCTACACGCTCCATCATTAATACAAAATTTTTCAATAGACATTTTGCCAGTTGCAAATATCTGCTATAAAAATTAAAGAACAATCTAAAGATGGACAAACAGCAGGTGAATCTTACATAGATTATCATTCTCTCTAAATCCGTATTAGTGAATATTCGCCGTATACAAACTAAAAAATTGAGCAACCGACGATGAATATGTACTTTTTCAAACGTTTTCAAATGATTGATTTTTCTAAAATGCAAAATCTCACTTTTGAAAATCGTAAAAGTCACCATTTGAAAGGTAATTATGCATTCTTCAATTAAGTGTGCGTACAATTGCATATTTTAATCATAATTACATCTAAATTATCTTTGAAAATTTAAAGAAAAATTATAGTCTATTTACTTTGTAGAAATCACATTGTTAAAAAAATATGCATTAAAAATTTGGTATAGAAATCGAGATGCTATTCATTCTCAGAATTCAGCTGATCCTCTCTTACCAAATCACAATAAAATCGATTTGGAATCCATTAAAATAGTCACAAGTAATCCGAAAATTGAACATTATACTAGGATACTTATCCAAAAGTTGTAATATTAGTTATAATGTAAATATTAATTATTATTAAAATATGTAATTATATTTGCAATTTAAATCTGCATGTTCATCTTTTAAACTTACTGTCCACAATTTCAAAAGCGAACATTGCAGTTTTGGAAAACGCGGCTATTCAATATTTAAAAAAATAAAGTGTATTCACTTTATCACTTTAACAAATAGTCACTATTTGTTGAAGTGAAAACATATTTATGATAAACTACGGACTATACACTCTTTTTGAAAGTAAATAGTCACTTTCAAAATGACGAATTTTCACTTATTCAGATTTAGAGAAGTCTCAAAAACCATAATCCGTTCGTCGATCGACAAAACCATTTCACACGCTCCTAATCCTTGACGTCTAATTAAAGAAGTCCACAAAAAGTGGAATATATCCAAAAAAAAACTACTTTAACTCGATGTATTAAGTACCTGTCGTAAAATGAATGAAATCTCGAGGGCGCGATTATGTCGCTCTTACGTAGTAAGTATTAACAACGTATGTAAATCAAAACCAAAAGAACAAAAAAATGCAGAGAGAAAAAACTGTAAATATCGGAAGAATTATAAATTATAACTACTGAATTTTTGTACAAATTAATTAAGTATACATATAGATGCATATAAACGCTACAGACATCACGCGCACATAGGTATGCGAGCACACACACTTATACACACATATGTATACACACATTATATAAGTTATATATATATACACCTATAATATCGAGAAAGCAAGTGTTTGTGTAAATATATGCGTCGAAAAAAAAACTACTTGTTAAACTGAAATGTAATGCCTAAGTAGAGATTAACATTAAGCACGACGGGAAAATAAAGCTTCGTTCATGAAAATCGAAGCGATCTCCTCTATTATATGTAATTGACAGAATTATATAATGATAAATACGAAAGACTTTTAGTGATAACGTCGAACTTAGCTATAGGTATAAACCTTCGGAATATAATGGTATATTTCAAGGGAATCTGAATCTATTTATATATAAAAGTTCGTTATTAAATATACGTTTTGTTTATATATACTGTTATATCAGCGGAATATAATCCTGGATTGAATTGAGCCATTTGTACCTGGACGAAATTCGCGTGCACTGATATAAATTTGTTAAAAATAATGTTTATTTGAAAAGTGTGGTACATTTATTCATTTTTAAAAGGATAAGGTACATCATTTTTATTGACTGTTGATGATGGAATATATTACATATATGTATAGTATAAAAATTTTAATTTAACGCTATTCTTATAAATATTTATTTAAATAGCAAATAATATAAGAATATTATTTTAATTATAAAAGAACATGCAAATTATAGTTGAACCACTTCTTCAAATGTTTTAAGAGGAGCCTATACAATCAATATTGCAAATAATTTTGAGAAAACTATTTCTTTATTCAATATTCAGTCATGAAATTTACATTACAGGTGTTGTATACAAGCTCCTTTTAAAAAGATTATTAAAAAAAATATATACATATATATATATAAATGGAATAAAATTACTTGGACGAACTTTTACCAGGGTATTTTTGTACATACATAACGTAGAAAAAGAAACTTAAAAATTTGTTTTATTTCATAAAAAGATAAACATTGTGTATTCTCCATCATACATACAACAAGCAATATCCAATTTATTGACTTTATACAACGTCAACGCATTGATTCGAACAATTTTTGCACATGATAAAAAAAAGAATATGTAAAACCAAAAATGATATTTAGCAACGCCATAGACTTGATTTTGGTTATTCTTTCACTATATTCTAAACATAAGTATATGTGTATATATAGCTATATAGTAGCTGATAAAAATGTAGACTTCGTGTATCGAGGAAAAATGAATTTTTCCCGTAATCTGTTTATGTCGCACTGTACGCACACACGTTCGTTAAATTCATAAAAAAAAGAGAAACGATCCATATATATGATGAAACGACAAAGATTTATAGTACTTTGTAGAAGTATAAAAAAAATAAATCGTTGTCTAAAACAAAACAACGCTAATCAATTGGTTCACTCTTAGATTCTATGTATAGTATGTACATACACCTGTATATGTGGGTGTGTATGTGCACGTGCGTGGATTTGTGTGTGTGTGTGTGTGTGTGTCTGTATGGTATGAGCACACACGCACACGCGCGCGCGCGCACACACGCACAGACATTTAAGTTAATATTATTATAATATAAGAATCGTATATTTAAGAATCTATGAATAATTGCTGTCACAAAATAATCAAAAAAAATAAAATTAACTAATTCATTATACTGGTAATAGAGAAATAATTTACTAGTCGTTTCCGCAAAGAAAAATCATTCGGACGAATAGTAAATTATCCCGTGTTTTGATTAGCAAGAGGTGTATCAAACTCGTAATGTGCATTTAGAGCTAAATATTATCAAGATTCGGAAGTTACACATTTGTATGAAGTAAAGTAAAGACAATGTTAGATGGTTTCCCTGGTTAGAAAAATATTTAAGTACTAGTAAGTATCTTGCTTATTAATTGTTAATAGTTTGTCGAGCGAGGTCATGCATTTTTAACTGAACACAATGGATTTTTTATTGTAAAACATTATATACAACGAAGAAATGTGTTAAATTTAATTTTTATTACAAGACATTTTGTTATACGTTTACTATTTCACTCTGAAAACTTATCACATACGTTTACTGTGTGCGAAATGCAAAACTTTATTATTCAATAAGTAAAAAAAAGATAAATTTAACAAATTTCGTTCGATGTGCAAATTGTTATTATCAGCCAATCACTGCTAAATTTTGTACTATATTGCCGTGAATTTTCTAACCAGATATATATACTAAACTCACGCATATCTTTTTGTCCAGAGCAAGTCGATATCTACATGTATCATTTATTAATTTGCGATATCACGTGAATGCTTTTATTTTTTACTCAAAAACCATATAAAAATATACATACATATACAAAAGTGGGTTTAAAACTAATAAAACTAGATCAACCGAATCTCGCTGAGTCGTTTTAGAATATAAAATTATACAAAACACGGAAGAGAACACGTTTTAGACAGTAAGTGTTATATAAATGAGTTTTATTGGTTGTTAGTATATGATTGTTCGTTAGAGATTTATGGAAAAAGAGCAATTAATAAAAAAAACTTATATTGATTAAGAGATTAAACAAAACAATTATAAAGTACTCATCAATCAGTATTACCTGTGCAAAAAACTATGTATAACGACTGGTCGTATACGTCAAATATACATGTATGAACTTGGATTATAAAAGCTAAAAGATTTGTATAAAGCTAGTTCTGAAGTGAAGAAAAACAAACATCTTTTCTTTTAACTACATCGATTAGTTAACGCATTTTTTATTAACTACAAATGATTATTGCACCTTAGACTTTTCGTCTCAATTTTGTCAAAATTCGCATAGTTTTGATGTACTTTACATATGTGGTTTGTACAAGTCCGAATTAAGTTTATTTAAATAAATACTGCCAAAAGTATGATACACTGTTTTTTACATTTGATTAACTTAATAAACCTATCGCCTATCGTTTTCAAGAGTATCAACGTAACATTTTGCTACGAAACGGTAAGATTATAAATTTTCCTTTTATATAAAAATTTACAATCTAATGACGATCGTATGTATAACAATATAACGCAGCCTGTACATCTCTCTCTTTTCACATTATCATTTAATAAACTGTGTAAAAATAAATCGCTTTTACACGATGGATAACAACGAATGATATAAAATTTATTTACAATACTTATGGCTTATTGTATCGCACTTTTACGCGGTCCTTTTGATCCCAGTATTCAGAGACGATCAACTTGCAAAGAAATAGATGGAACACAATGATGAGGAAGCATATGCTTACCCAAAAGAAGGTAGGTAGTCCGCCCAATTGATGACCATGTTTATGTAATGCCATTACGTGATGGTCATGCGCTGGAGCTAAAATATTTTATTACCATTTAATTTGATTATTACACGACAACTTTTCATAAATTTACATACAAATTTATGACAATCTAATTAAATTTCTTGAATTGCATGTATAATTAATAATTATATAAAACAAATGAGAATATGTAATATTATATTAAAAACATAATAAACAATTTTAATATTTTTTCTACCTATTACATTACAAGTACAAGAAATATAATGAAAATAACGCTACAGAGATGAACTATTACATTAGTAAATTCCATCGAAGCAGATACAATTTGCCACAAGGAAATAATTATTAAATATTACATATTATATTAAAATATAAATTTAATTTTTTGTAGTTGATCAATACCTTCATCTACAGCATGAACGTGTAAAGCATTCTGTAAATCTTGCATATGCTGATAATCTGAAGTTATGTACAAAATAGCTGTTAATGGTTTAGTAAGTTTCACTGGAAAATTAGTATAAGATTGACTAAGAGGTACTGGAGCATCTAAACACCCAGCATCACATCCAAAATATACACTATCACTTTGATCTAGCGCTACCCCTAAAATAGCACGATTATCTTCATTAACATTAACTGAGATGTTGAGATGAGTAACATTGCCATAGCTTATTCTCCTAAAATTTTAAATATTATATATTACTAAAATTACTAAAAATGATATTAAATCATTAGAAATACAAAATTTTACCTAAATAAGAAATCTCTATGTAAATGTTGAGGATCAATGTTGAATTCTAAATGTTGATTGCTAAATCTTAAACCTCCCAAACTTAAAACCATTGCTTGTAATACAGCAGAAGGATTTCCAGTCATTAATCTATGACATCCTTGTTTTTCAAGAGTAATAGACCATGCTCTCACCAATTCATTAATTGCATCAATCGAATTCGTTTCTCTCCACAATCGAGGAGCGTCTCTGTCCGAAAATTATATTTGCTTAATTATAAACTATTGATTGAACAAATACTGCTTTTAGTAATAACACTTACAGAGTATGATGACCTCGATAACATCCTTCATTGTTAACTACGCTCTTCTCTACATCTGGTACTCCTTTTGATATTTGA
Source organism: Theocolax elegans (assembly GCA_026168455.1). Lineage (NCBI taxonomy): Eukaryota > Metazoa > Arthropoda > Insecta > Hymenoptera > Cerocephalidae > Theocolax > Theocolax elegans. Next base: position 48,469,898 of record CM047429.1, on the reverse strand, counting down.
CTCAACACATAGTAAATAGTAGAATTTATTTTATATCCATTAATAGCTCCTTTTGCCTTAGAATCACTTATTCGGAAACCAGAATGCCAATACCGTTGCCATAGTTTTACATGTGCATCTTTTAAACCTTGGTTGTGTTGTTTAACTAATGCTTTTCTCATATGCTAAAACACAATGTAAAACATATTAATAAAAGGGTATACTTGGATTTTATATGAAAAATAATTATTAAAAATACATCAATAGCTCCTTCTCTGACTGAATCCCTTTCTTGACGATATTGTTCCATTACAACTGGTTCACTGTATTTGATACTGGTTAAAAATTCCATCCTAATGGAACCTCTTCCTTTAACTTGAACAGTTTTCTGTGGAGCCTGATATATTATTGATACTGCTACAACTTTATTTGAATTAGGCACAGGAACGTATCCAGATATCAAAGTAAATTCATGGTTTGTATGCTCAACTAGAATACTGAAATACAAAAAATTATTTAGTTTTCCTTTTCATTTACTCATTAAGTAAATTAATAAATTATTTATTACTTAATGGATTCTGTGAGCGAATCACTCCAATGCACAGAAGCTTGAGATTGAAATGGTAATTCCTGAGATAAACTCAAAGGATTTGATATTTTGATTTCCTGAACAAAAATTCCTTCGAGTTCTCTATGTGCATAATATTGATACCCTACATAAAAACCATTTCTGAAGCACTGATACTTGTACACAATACCCTTGGTATAATGAGTAACTGTAGCTTCATGATAAAATACATCCTCCGAAAATTGATAAGAAATGAGAGGTTGCCATTTCACTGGCAATGATAATGTTCTACCGTGTTTTATGTAAAGCCAAGACTCATCTTGTATTGGTATACCGAAAATTCCATTTCCAATGTAAGGTAAGTAAATACGTTGATTTGTCTTAGGAGGGTACATCAAAATATTGGCATTATATTCAATAGAATCAAAATAAAAACCTGCCAACCTTTCGTTAATGCAACGATCTTCGTACGCTGTAAAAGAAAAATAAAATTTGAAAAATTGATTGACAAGATAGTGAAAAAGATATTCTTTACCTTCAATATGTTCCCTGCTTCCAGAAAACAACCACTGAGCAAACGATGGACCAAGATATAATAAAAATCCTCCAAAAATGACAATGAAGACAAGGATCTTTCGATAAGAATAATTACCATCAAGCAAACGTCTTATTCGTTTACCGAATTCGTAAACATCACACATACCACCTCCGCCTCTCATTCTAAATATTCTCTTAAACTCTGATTATGTATCTGAATTAATAAATTAGCTGTCAAGTCGGCCGTAACAATTTGTAACCTCAAAACAACTTATTCTCCATGTTCACCTTTACGGAGAAATAAAAAATAATGAGAAATGTTGTAAGATTCCAATAATTTTGGATGAATGAATCGCATAGTGTTAATATTATAAGTTTTCGTCAATTAGACGAATAAGCATATACACGACGCCCGGTATAAGTGTATATATACATTATTTTTTTAATCTTTAGTAATTGTTGAACGAGACACAGCAGCACAGCTGTCATACACTACATGCTCGAAGACCGGTCGTGATTGGTGCGCGCGCATGGTACGTACAGACTACAGTACATCCGTGTACCGACCGAGCATCGTTGGCGTGTCATGTGGAAAATAATACGAGACCTTTATATACCTTACCGTGCGGATACACATACCAACCAACCGTTTAACAACTCGGCACAGAAACTCAATTAATTCCTATTACCATGGAAAGTTTTTATTAATTTTCATCTGTCAAATAACCCTTTCAAATTACAAGTGCAGATGATGCACAAATTTTAACTACGATATTATTAGATTATATTCAGTTTGTAAACTTAATAATTATAATATTGTTAAATTACTTATATGTATACACGCGGATGTATGTAAATTGTTTACATATTTCAAAATTTCAATTAAGTACAATCGTCAATGTTTGTACTAAGCGTTTCACTTTATATAAAAGTTACAAACAATTTTAACGACAGGTGTAAAAATGAATAAATTTCATTTTAAATGATCTTTTGACTGCAACCTGTTAACCGGGTATATAATAAAAAAATTTATACCAAATTTATAGTCGGATAGAGCTGCTAGATTATATAGGAAAGTTTTATCTAAAAGAATTTAAGATCAAAGGTATCTTCTCAAGTGAGATCTGCGTAACTGAGTTATTTCAATCGACAGCGATATTCATTTTATGCAGTTTTATATACTTTTCTAATGTATACAATTATATAAAATATTTAATCGCGGAAAGCATAAAAATATTTATTTAATTACTATTGGAAAATTAGAAGATAAAAATTATTAAGATATAAAATTAATTTTAACTATAATATGTTATATCAATAAAATTGAATTATATGAAATCAGTAGAAAAGATCGAATATAATACGACGAGTACTTACCTGCTTTACCTTTTACATGTCTTATTAATAAAGCAAAATCGTAGCTGTAAGTGCAATGCAAACGTATATATGCAGACATTGTAGTAAAATAACGAAGAACCTATAAGGCATAAAACATTTTTTACCTCTCGGCAATCTAATATAATATGAAAATTAAAGGTATATGTATTTCGATCTCCCATCGTACATTTTCCTCTGGGCAAGGAAAAAAATACATCTCTGCGTTTTATTATACGTCTTTTATTTCAATTTTTTTTTATCCTGCACCTTTTGACGGGCAATAATAGTTTCGTCGAATTTCATTGTTCCCGAAAGGGATACGTGTGTATATATATATATATATATAGATACTGTTGTCGATTCCCGTGGGAAAAGTGCAGAGATAACCGAAGTTAAAGGCTTTTGACGGTCAATAATGTCAGTGATATACATGTATATACCGAGATTAACCCGAATCTCGACAGGAAATCTATATTTTTAATTTGTAACAATTTTCTCCTTTTAACTAAAAATTCGTCGTATATATTGTTTTTTTATGTGTTATTGACAATCTGATAGTGGTTTCGTGCATTCTCTACCTTTTATATTTTCAGATTTAAACTGCCGTTAAAACAATATTTTTTTGCGAAATACAATTGATATTTTTTTAGTACTACCTATACCTGCAGTGCAAGTTCGATTTAAATGGTTATATAAGGGTTATGGTTACGAATTAACAATAAAGAAAATAGTAAATTTTGTTTCATTGCGAAATGAAAATTGAATACGAGGTATTATAGAGTTTCGTTGAAAGGAAGAATGAAATATACATAAATCTATGAGAGATGCAATGAATACGATTAGGTACGGTTGTGAGTGCATGTAAATAGATGTGTGTGCGTATAGTGCAGACTAGACCGGTCGGGCGAAGTGGCACACGAGCATTTAAAATCCGTAAACGGTTTCGCATCGTCCTGTGTGAATAATTGAGGGAGGGAGACTGCAGTCGGCGGGAGGGGAAGTGGAAAGAAGACGAGCGATTCTATACCGAGGGGATAATAGCGCGCTCTCTGGGAATGGATATCTCTCGCTTACTCTATATACGGCGAGTGGCTTCTATCTATGTAAGCATATATATATATATAGAGAGAGAGAAACCCAACCTCCTGATACCCGGGGTGCACTGCCACTATCTGCTTAATGGGAAACTTCAAAATTTACTTGAGACTCACTTTCAAACCATAGATGATTCTGTATTCTCACACGAACGTCCGAACGTAGTCACGTAAAATTGTCTATACCTTTTTTTACAAGATTCATCTGATTTAACGTAATGGAGCGAAAATGTTAGTTATTATTTTTAGCAGCTAATGTTCACGATATATCTGCAGATCAAGAAACAATAGTCTAATGATACTGTAAACGTTCACTAAATACATTTTGTTAAATAACTTTCATTTAGAATGAAATAAGGGTATATTCTCTAACTATTTCAGATACGATAGATAAGATATTTATTGGAAAGTCCAAGTAATAATTTTTAATATTTTGAAATAAACTAAATTTGATATATCATCAGACTCAATAAGTACATTGATATCTGTTATACATCAATGTCATTCAATTTTATTTTTTTTCCCACGTAATAGTATAAAATAAAAATTTGAATATCTATTCGGCCTACAAGTGATGTTTATTTTTTTAAAGTAGTCTCAAACGTCAATATTACACGATTGTTACTGTAGATAGAAATTTTGATGTAATTTAATGTTAAATGTATAGAAATTATATTATTATAGTTATATTTCTGTTCATTCGTATATAACCACTGATAATCAATCAACATTTATAAACAAATGATTTGATTTTTTATTTTGTTTTATTATAAAACACTATTATTCTTGAAATTTCCATCCACAAACCCAATAATTAATAATCGATGTAAGATGCACACAACACTGGCAATGCAAAGCAGAAATTTTACTCACGATAACAATGATAGAATTATCAAAGTAAATATCTACAAAAGGATACGTATATGCAGTTATAATATTATATAAATAATTTTGAAATTACAAATTATTATAGTTATTGATTATTCCATTTCTGCATATCAGTGCAGATCTGTTCATGCAGAAATGATCATATTTATTTTATTTTTTATTCGTTTTGCAATTTATTTTTTCACGTAATAATTCACTACTCTTTATTGTATATACCTTGCATTTTAAATGAACAATTTCCATTTCCATTCGATTTTCATTGGTGCACTGTAGAGCGGTTAACTTCCGTAAATAACAATTACGGGATCCTCGTAAAAATAAACCCATCCAGAGGATGTTGTAAAGGGTCGAAAAAAAACTATGCTACTATATGTATGCCATTAGATACAACTGCGTTTTGCGGAAAGTCAAATTCTCGAGATAATCTTTTTCCCTGTTTGATCGATTTTTATAATATGCAGTTTTCAAGTGTTTATGCAATTGCAAATCTTTTGCCTATTCTCAAAAAGCTTTTTTATTAGTTTTTTTAAAATAACTGTACAAAATGCAATCAATATTACTATACATATTATTATGTGTCATATAGGTACGTTATTTATCAATTAACGATTGAGCTTATAATATATAAAGTAAATGTTTAATTCTCATTTACGAATGTATTTTTGTACTCTATAAAACCGAGGAAGTGCCTTTTACTCTTAGAGGAGTATTTTTTACTCTCTGAAAATTAGAGAGCATATAAAATATCTTGTAATTTTATCTTAAGATGGAAAATTTTAATGAAATGTTTAATTGGGTTTGAACAAAAAGACATTATTTAATCAAACATAAATATGTTCAACTAAGAAGAAAATCTTTTTTTAAAGTTCAATATAATCGTTGTTCGACTTTGTAAACTTCGGAAAAAGCACATAAGGAAAGAAAATTTTTCGCGACCTCAACTCTTTCATCATTGCCATAAAAATACAGGTGCAGAACGAAGCTTCCAAACTTTTATGCGAACGCCTCTTTCTTACTTTATTCAAAAAGAAGAATGATAAGAAACACTGACGTCTTGTTCACGACTGATATAAAAATCTTATACTTTTACGATTTCCTTACCGAGCTTTTCTTTCCATTTTTCGTTCTGTTTATATTCCCATAGTAACTTTTTTTTTCAAATTTGACTACAACAACGTATTACTATTTTTAAGTATATTAATAGATAATCACAAAGAATGTTTGTATAAAAACCGTTAAAAATTATAATTTTTATACGATATATTATAATTATAACACTAATTTTTAGACAAATTTTATCGTAAAAACTGCAGCTCTATAAGCGAATGTACCGAAAACTAAAATTACTCTTTTGGTAATGATAACTTCATCGAAGAGGTGAAGTTTGGTCGAAATGTCAGGCGCACACCTCAAATTGATCCATCATCCGAAAAGTGATGTACGTGTGGTCGAAAAGTTTTTGAACTTCCTTCACAAAGACAGTATTAGTAGCATGACCTATTTAACCAAAGATCTTATTATCTTTATATCGATCCTTTTACATCTACATCTCCCTTTAGTTAGTTTAGCTTGAAATTCGATCATGAGGATTAATTAAGCAATTATTTTAACTGAATGATTCTCGAAATATTTATAAAATATAATTTGATACTTTTTAGAAATGGATGTTAATGTAGTTGTCTCTTATTTTTAGCTAATTGAAAATAATTGAACATTGAATCTAAATGTTAAATGAAGATAATGTCCGTGTAAAAACGTTTCTAATCTAAATAAACAAATAAAATAACACATCGAATCATTTATAAATATACTTCTCGAATTCCAAGTGATATTTATCTCTGCGATACCCGTTAAAAATCAAGGAATGCTATAAAAAAGAGAAGTGCTGAGAAATTATTTGCAGATACTAAAAAGACGATTGGAAAGTCTTATTGAGAGGAAGCTTTTTTCACGTACAACAGTTCATAAGTGGTTCAGTAAAGTTTTGGCGCGATTGCTTGCGAATCTTTCGTTCTCGGGCCGTAAGAAAACTTTATAAATTGAGTTCCACAGTCTAGTGAACTCTGCCGAGGAGAATCGTAGAAATTGAACAAATTACAAAGGTTCCTCTTCAACATCGAAGGATTTGCTTTTGGCAAAGAGCCAAAGGATGTGATTTCATCAAACTGCACTATGTGTAAGATACTTAAAAGTATATGCGTGTATGTGTGAGGGTGGATACATATATACATAGGTATATGCATTTACAACAAGTAAAATAACTAATGGCATACGTGGAATACAACAAAGAGCATAAACACATTATCTGTGAAGTATTTACGTATTTAATCGTATCGCAATTGGTTGGATCCGCCCTCGATATTAAGAAAGGAAGGCAACTGATCGTACAACAATGATGCATCTTCAAGGTGTAAATCCGATTTCCTCCTATTCACCAGATTCTCGATGCATTGTTGCGACAAGCGAACGGTATGAATACTTCAATAATTTAGTACCGATTGTTTTACGGGTATCGAACGTGCTTTTAACGATAATATTAATTTCAATAATACAATTTTTAGTGTATCTACTTAATATAATGATTGATTAATCGACACAATACGGATTATTTGAATTTATATGCTTAACTGTTCAAAATACAAATCCATTCATATGTGATACGAGTAAATATTCATGTAATCCTATGGAATTTAGTACGTGAATTGTAAGTCTAAACTCTGTGTGAAGTAAACTTTACTCGTTAAGTTGCGAAAATTCAATGCAATTTAATGCGGAATGAAAACACAATTCCAGTGCAGATTGGAATTCTCATTCTTCTACAATAATAATATTGACACTTTTTTTCACACTTAAAATAAAAGTAAGAAGTTGGAAATAAATTGCATTATGAAATGATTTTAGATTTTTATTATTTTAGAGTGATGACGATTCTAGAAGAGTGAATTAATTATACGACGAAATGTTGAAAATTAGGTCAATTGCCTTAGAGGGCAAGGGTAGAATAAAAATTCTAGTCTTAATAACTTTTTGACACTCGAATAATGAACAATGATCAAAAATATAATAACTATATTGCAAATAAATGTATTTCAAAGTCTTTTACTACCGAATTAAATAATGTTTGTTTCCACTTGGAAAATATAATACGTTTTGCAAGATGGTAAGCTGAATCAATCTGGAACCGATTTACGGAAAAATGCGCAAGTTATATTAAGTCTGATTGTTTATGTCATACGAGAAAAATCATGAAAAAATCGTAAGAACTATAACATTCTGAGAACCATAATTCCCGTTTCTTTTTAGACGAATAAATGAGAAAAAAATTTTCCATCGGCAGGTATATAGTAAGATTCCTGAATCCATAAAATGTATCATCTGGTTGTCGCTCCCCCCCCCCCCCGTCCCATACCCTTCCGAAAAAGAGACTGAAAAAGCCAGTGTGACAGTCACCCTCGAGCCGCGTCCCAGATTCGTGTCAGAGAACATAAGCCCACCCAGCCAGCCGTCCAGCCTCGCCCACTCCGTGGAAAGTTGGACCCGTCGCGCTGGTGTCTCGTTCGCGAGTAAGATATCAGAAAGGCCCATCGTTTAACATTCGCTAATGGTAGCCGTGTACGCGGAATATAAACAAATGCAAAAGCACATGGATGTGCAGGGTATTTTTGATAAAAATAAATTAATGCGTAAAAAGTAAATGGAACCTTAGAGATTGGTGGCTGAGACACCTTATCTATAAGCGCGGGCTTTTTTGCGTGCCTCCCCACGCGCGTTCGAAAGCGCGCGAAACACGGAGGGGGAGAGAGGCGTCGCTCGGCAAGCCCGACTGCGAGAGAGCAAGCAGTGCTGCTGCCGCCGTCGACCGTGAAGGACCTTTGACGCTCCTCTCATCGAGGTAGGTCTACCACTGTCTCTCACCCATGTGTACATAGACTTGAACTGCACACCCATACAGATATCCACACCGTCTCTCTTCCTCTCTCACCCTTTCTGTCATTCTCACTCTCTCTCTCTCTCTCTCTGTCTCTCTGTCTCTCTGTATTTCTGTCTGTCTCTCTCTCTCTCTCTCTCGCTCCCTTCCTCCCACTAGACTAGCCACCCTGTACGCGGAAAGGCTCGTTGAGGGTGAGGGTGGATTCTCCTGTGCGGGTGGGTAAAGTTTAACCCGAGGTCACGGGTATATGGACTGGGCCACTTTTCGTGGAGAGTTAGCATCCGGAAGGCAGAGAGGCCCGGATCGACCGGGGCTCCGCTGATTAGAATATAGCTGTTTTTTATGAGCGTGGAAGAGGAAGAGGGAGCCAGGAGGCTCGGATATTTATTACACGGGACCCCTGCCGGACATGCATATTAGCGCGCCTCTATATGACTCTTCTCATCTCGCTTGCTTTTCTCCTACACACACGCGCGCGCGCGCGCTCTTACACTTAGACTCGCACACGCACACGCACACGCACATGTACGTTACTGCTCCAGTTACATCGTCGAAATTCCACGCACCTCGGGAAACAAAATAATATGTAATACCCAGTTGTACGATACATCTATATGCCATTACACCCACGCATATGGACATACGTGCATACATGTATAAAAACGCGTATCGACGTGAGAGGGTATATACCCACACGCGTGCGTGTATACGTCCGAGTGCTAAACTTTGTAGATCGATTACATTCGACGCGCGAGGGGTTAATCTCCCTCTCTCTCTCTCTCTCTCTCTCTCTCTTTCTCTCTTTCTCTCTTTCTCTCTGTGTTTCTCTTTTTCGCTCTCTCCTCTCTCCCTCTCTCTTTCTCTGGGTACTCTCACTGAGAGGGCCTAGAGGGATGAATGTAACAAAACGCGACTTTGGTACAAAGAAACTCTTTTTACGGGCGAGAACAACTGGCTACGACCCAAGGATCGTGTTCTTTTTTTGCTTTTTTGAAGAGGTACATAAAAGAACGGGTGAGGGTCACAAATGTATTTCTAAGAGCTACGACGACGTTTTGACAATTATCAACACGACATTCTTAGAATCGGAAACTCTTTTATTTCCAACGGATGAGATTCTAGTTCAGGAAACTTGGGTAAATCTTTAACTTGTTGCGGATACTCGGATGCATGCCAAATCTACTGATAGGTGAAGGAAAAATCAATTGATATGGATTTTTGATCAGGAAATTGGTTTATTGCGCTCGAGATTAATCTCGCTAAAGAAAGATATTTCTTTCGTTCTCTTTTCAGTTTTCCTCTTTGTATAATTATTTCCTTTCTCCATTTTCACCATTCGAGTATATAACTTTTTTTTCTACAGTTGATTGAACGAAAATTTAATTTATTTACTTCATGTGTTATATGTTATTGTATGTTCTACAGTACACGTTTTTTAATCAAATTATTTATCATATTATGCTAATGCGGACGGACGTAAAATCATTCTATCAATTATTAATGTTTTCATGTAAGTTACCGTGAACAAATTTCAATGATATAAGACAATATTTATAAATTAAATCTATAGTATAATTTAAAGAAAAAGCCATAAGTGTACAAATAAGTTATGAAAATCTTTTAATAATAAGATAGGCACGTATTCTCGGCACTCCACAACATAAAATGCAACATTTAAATAGCTTACGCACTCATACACACGTAATAATAATCATTTTTTACGTAACACATATAAACTGCATTATGATAACGAACATATCATCAACAACCCCTCCCCATATAAAAATGGTCTTAATACTGCAATTACTCTTAATGGAATTACTACTATCACGAAATACTTTAACCTAAAGTAAACTGTTTGGAAATTTCAATTATTCCAATTGATGGCAATCCGAAATTCAACATAGTTATATATATATATGGAAAATCCTCAGAGGATCAGGAACGAGAGAACGAACGATCGCAAAGCGCAGGTTCCATATAGGGCAATGTATCTCTCCCGCTTGAGGCGATTGCTTTATCGACTTGAGTTGGGAGACCCCCATAAACCTCGAAGGGTGAATTTCAGGGAGGTAACCCCTATACTCTCTCTCTCTCTCTCTCTCTCTCTCTCCCTCCCTCTCACTATCTCTCTCTAAATTTATCTATCCATCTATCTATCCCTCTTCCTCCCTTTCTCTCTTTTTTCCTTCGCTTAAGAGGAGAGGTAAAGAAAAAAAACTCCAGGTCCAGGAGGAGGAAAAGAGGTCACGATTGAAGAATGGCCGTCCCAATTAAAAGGGGGATCGGTTATATATTCGACCGAGGGGGGTTAAAACGACGAGGGGGGAGGGGAGAGATAGAGAGAGATAGAGAGAGAGAGTGAGTGAGGGAGTGAGGGAGTGAGAGGGAGGGAGGAGGGAGGGAGAGAGAGAGAGGTGTGTATACCGTCTCTCTTGCGCTCTCGCGCTAGATCGATTATGACGCCCCAGAAAACGCGCCAGAAATTTTCTTTGTTCGAAAGTGGAGCGATTGGACCGTCGTCGTCGGCTTCCGCAGATTTGCCGGTATGAGGGGAGGAGAGAGAGAGAGAGAGAGAGAGGACTCGTCTCTCATTCGTTCTCCCTTCAGGAAACTATCCCTCCGGTCTGTGTGAAATCGTCCGCCCTTTCGGCCTCTCCAACCCTCGGAAAAGTTGTACAAGACCGAATTTCGCTGTGTTGTGTCTTGTGTGCGACCAACATCCGCACATGCATATATATCTGTGTACACTCGCACACATGTATGTATAGAGGGGTTCAGGTGTTCCGGGTTCATTTCATTTGTATGTTTTTGTGATTATACTAACTAGGATAGTCTCATTCCTTTGAACCACGGTTTACATAAAGCTAGTATACCAGTTACGATTAAAAAGAAATAGTTCGAATGCATCAATGCGTACGGAAGTTACAGCGGAAGTAATAGGGGAAGCCCGGGCAAGACGGACACCTTAAGGGAAAATGAAAAAAAAACACATTAACTAAAGAAAAAAAATGTTAAAAAAAATATTACTATAAACTAGACGGAGTAACAAACATATCCATGTATTTTCAGTCCTCACAAACAATTTTAAGTATTGGAAAAAAAATATAGAAAAAATAGTTCAATTTTGAGCTGCTCAAAAATTGCCGGGCAGGACGGACACCCTAGGGAAAATTAAATAAAAAACGATTAAATAACAAAAAAAAATTCTATTGTATGTAACCACTACTTAAATACTAAATACAAACAAAATTATGTAATTATAGCTTTGATAAAGATAAAAAAAAATAAACGAATAATTCAATTGCAAAGTAAGAGTGACATCTTGAGGTAAATTAATAAAAAATAGACTGTATAATAGGAAAAATAGAAGCATTTTTTTTATTAAACTCGTGTTTTAAAGCACAAAATACCAAAAATAATAACTAAATAAGTAAATTATTATTTAAACAAATAATATAATAAGGAATATCCAAAATTATCAACATTTAGAAAATTTGAAACATTTAAGAATAAAATGCATACATCGATTATTCATCACATTCATCGCAAAAGTAACTACCATATCCTTTATATGAAGTGCAATTGTCATGAGCCCACTTTTTACAATCACTGCATTGTATCCAATCTTCGGTGGGTGGATCTACATCTTTCTCAGAACAAACTAAACAATTGTAACTTTCATCAGATGTTTTTTTTTAGCAGACTTATCAGCTATGGGACTATATTATCTTCAGACCAACTTCCTCGATCCGTTTTCCGAACGTATTTATACACGTATTTATACATATACATTATCGTTATCGAATTATCGTTAGTATGGAGCATAGCTGCAAAAAATAATAAATTGCGATATTAAACATGAAAATCATAGATTAACAACGTTTAGAATTCTTATTAATGTAAAGTTATACAAATCCTAATGAATAGCACAAGTTTTTTTTTAAATGGGGTGTCCATCTTGCCCGGTTCATCTTACCCGGTATGTATATTATTAATTTTGTTATTAATAAACAATATAAAAAAAAATTATTCTTGATAAAAAACGATGGATTTATTAAATATGAGCTAGTGCAATGATCTATGCGTATTTTTGAGTTAATTGAAAGATAGGAGCGAAGTAGAAATTGATTTTCTTACCTTGGTGACATCGTAAGCGGGGCCATGAAAATAAATATTTACATATAGCGACGGTGTTTTCGCTTCGAGCACGGCTCACACACTGAAACTTATCTGCTAGCATCATAAACAATATACCTCCTAAGTTTCAAAATGTTTGCTATAGTCTGTGCAAAAATTCTAGTGGGTGTCCGTCTTGCCCGGAGTGTTCATCTTGCCCGGGCTTCCCATACATGATAGATTTTTAAAACTAAATTTAAAGTGCTATCACTAATTAACAATCATATTTACAAGCGCTTAAACTCGTACTGGTCTTCTTTCAAATTTCACTTTAATAGCTTATAATTTTTGGTAAAGCACCCATGGTAATGAGTTATAGTGGCATTTTTTTATATTTCTATGTAAGAAAACGTATTTCAAATTTACAATATAATCCGTGTTCCAAAAGTGACAAGATTTAGTAAGTTGCTTAATTTTGACAAAATCGATATTAGTGAAAGGATTATTGCTTAATTTTACCGATTTATATTGTACTACTTTTTTCTCCCATTCTTTATGCAAGAATTCGAAATTTTAACTATATAATCTCGGCAATACATGAGAAAAGTGAATAAATAATAATGTACACATGTAATAAATTGAGTTACTACAACGCTGAAAGTTTTAATTTACGAAAAACAAACTGCTACCTCGTATTTTACAAAGTCACTTTAGATAAAGTGCTAAGGGGTTCTTTCATGCTTGCCAATGACTATACAAAAATATCGAGCTTGGAAATTAAATTTTCTAACTGATGCCTCGAATATTCCGATGAAAGTTTGATTATCTTAGAGTATATTAACAAAAAATTAGGTTTCGTGACATAAATTTTAAAAGATTTTTTTTTAATTTACAAAGTAAACTTTATTTAATTTGAGTGCAGTTTAAATTATTAACATCAATTCTTAAATGTAGATTTTTTCGGTATTCGAATAAAGTTGTATTTAATTCATTTATCTGATTATGATCTCGATATTATTCATGAACCATAGTATATTTATGTTATACATTTATATTCTATACTGAAGAAAATAAGAGAAATTAACAAACTTTAAGGAAATTTTAATAAGCAACTTTATAAACTGGTGTTTGACATGCATAAGTAATATAACGCATAAATCAAAACGTCTTAAGAAAAAGGAAAAAAAATATGAATATTTAAAACTGTACTAAAACCTGAATCATTAATACACACCATGATTTTTTAATTCATAATTTCGATTTTAATTATCTATATCGATAAGCTTCTTTGAATTAAATTTGAATCGTCTGTCTATTAAGTATATTTAGGTATTCTATTCACTTTTCCTTACTATTTTGGTTTTACAATTCTATTAATTCTAAAGCGTTAATAATTCATAAGACATAAAATATCTTTAGACAAAACGTTGAAATACACTTAATTCATTAATTTAATTGAAATTACACGTTATTCATCCAGCTGGAAAGAAATTTTTCATTAAATACGAAAAATGTTGAAAAATGTAGGATCAGATAGAACTGACAGCATCCGTCTGAAAATTCAGTTGCATTCAGCACATATGTGGTTTTCTTTCGTAGGGAAGAAAATGTGACTGGTTTAAGGAGTATCCGAGAGCATAAAGTACGTGATTTAATAGGATTTGCGAGTTGAAATAAAGAAAAGTGATTTTAAAAGTTGGCCAACTACGTGCATAGAAATAAGATTGGAAAAAATAGTTTAAAATATGACTACGATGGTGATATTGTTTATTTTCATAAGTCTTAATATTAAAAATAAAAACTTTTGTAATAATTTAGATAAAAAATAAATATTTTCTTTAAACAATAAAAATTAAATTTCGGAGTAAAAAGGTAAACTTTTAGTGAACCCTCTACCACAAGCTCATATTATTTTTATAAAATTAATTAAAAGTTAAACTAGCTCATTATAAAATAACGTAACGTAATTACTCATGAATCATTTTCTTTTGATAGCTGCTGTAGGCGATTACTTTGATTAATTGAGAAACTTGGATCTCTTCGTTTTTTTTATTCAAACTAAACTTTTTAATATTCAAAGTGCTGCTCTTCCTTTATCACAAGAGTTGAATTCTCTCTTTTATTTGGCTTAAACTCACTGGGTACATTCTTATCGGTTTTCTTTTTAAATTCTGGGAAATTTTTTTCCTTTTTTTTATTACCATATCATAAACTACAAACATTTACCTTTTTATTGAACGTAAATTTAATAGAAAAATAATATTGAAATTGCATTTTTTTCATTACTGTTGTTGGTAAATATAATGTACTATTTCGTAAAATAATTTATAGCATAAGTTACGTTTGGTGATGGAATTTATAACAATTAAAAATAATTTTTTAATATAACATACATTAAGTGAAATCAATATTTTAGATAAATTTTTCTGATAAAGATAGTATATTAACAAGAAATTTTACTACTATATTTTAAAAAGTAAAACCGAGCAAAAGTTTACAAGCATGATATAATATTTCATGTTACTCAAACTTTAAATACCTTTTTTTAATCTTTCATCTTTCGAACAGTGCATTTTGTTCAACTTTTTTCTACTTTCTGATATTATACGAAACATACAAATATTCAAATGTATTTTAATATTTATTGCGAAAGTAATTTAAATAAATAAACTACATATATAATAAGTCCAAGTTTTTCTCGAAATTTCATATAACGGCGATGATTACGAATTTTGATTTTGCTGAGGTTTATTTATACTAGATTTTATGATCATTAAACAATAACATTTTGAAATATAATATAAATCTACATGTAGCCTATCTAATAGAATCACAAGGTGTCGAATCTAAGTCAAGTTAATCTCTTCCTTCTAATCACGCTATACATTGACCAACATATTTATTAATTCTGTATCTATTTATGTTTGTTTTTCACTCATGATATAATTTTTAATATTTGAAACTTTACAATTGTTTACTCATGCAAGTTTTCTTATTAGTTAGATAATATCAACAAAAGGAAACCGAGTAAACGCATCGCCTAACGTATAACCCTACCTATTTGTACAAGTAAACATATATCTATATAATAATATAAATCTCTTAGTAGTACTATCATGAGTTACTGACAATTTATGATTATTCCAATGATTATTTTTGATCATAATAAAATAATGAATTAGCATGTTGAACTTAAAAAATTTATAACAAGGTTGTAACCAAAATTTAAAAAATTCTCTTTAACGAACATATGCTTTCGTAAAAAAGCCGCAATAACAAAATTTATTTTCATTGCGAGGTAAATGATCACTCATATTCGTCTATGTTTGTAAATATCTATCCAACTTGCATAAATAATACTAATTGGAATCAAATTCAAATGTTTAAAATAATGAGCCGATGCTCTAAACTAACAGTTGCAACAGTAACCCACTTAACTATATAATATAAATTATTTCCAAGTCCCATTTTTTAATTTATTAAATAATCGATTAAACCGTTCGAAATAATAATTTATCACGTTAACTTTCGTAAATCTCATAGGAAATAGTAGATCAGGATTTCAGGGCAATATTACTAGTGATCAACGCTGATATCGGAAATATCTCAAGTTGGAATCTCAATACGTTTGTATTTATACAGGAAACGTAGTATAGCTATATGTGCGCAAGATACCACCTTGAAATATTTCCGATAACAGACGAGCTGGCACTGAATAATTCCATTCTACCTATATACATATTGATATATTTAACAACAATTTAAATTATTTTTCACATATCTGCTTTACTTTACAAATAAATAAATAAATAAGTGTATATATATATTTATAATTCGTACATCTCCCCTCGGTCGATTCAACGACATATACTTAATACACATATACATCAAGCGACTCCAAAATTTGCATTCTAAGTGTGATGTAGCTTGACATATCGCGGGATGAGAATTATAAATGGTTTTACCTCTCCTTTGGTTGAATATAGGTTAAGTGCACAAAGTGCCATTCCAGGGTGGCATATTTATTTAAAAAAAGATTATACACATATTTATATATAGATTTTAATTTAAACAAAAATATCACCTATTTTACGATATAAATCTTTTTGATGGTTATACAATTATGCATAGCAGTTTATATGTACTGTAATAAATATAGGAAAACAAATATAAACTTCATATAAATGTCAACTTCGTCTTAATCAGATGTTGAACAATGGAACTACGTGGTTTGATAGAAATTTCTATAGTGTATAGAAATAAAGAAATAAAGCTACAACTCGGCATGAAACATTACGTCGTTAATTAATTACGTTAATTAGTCTCAATGGTAATTATGGTTTAAAAATTCATTAGCTTTTTATACGCGTGTAAAAAGTATTTATCATCCTTTAATATATATTTTAATAAATGAAATGTGATAATGTACATAATTAGTAAATAAAAAGAGTAAAACGGTAAAAAACTTTATGACTATTGTCTATAATTAATAACCGTATTGTATTAATTTAAATTTAATCAAATTGTAATTGTTAAATAAATCGAGTAACTTAATAAATCATACAATCATACCATATTATACCTATATGAATGACAATATGTATAATAAACTTGATTTATATTTTTAATAACTTTTGTTTTATTTTAAAAATGCATATTAATATACCTTTATATTCTTGTGTTGATTCATCAATATTTTCGATGCTATTTCAAATCGATCTCGGTTTTCCTCAAATGTACCTATAAATAAAAAGGAAACCGTTGGGGTGTTTATTGTTGCAGGTACGTTGTTATGGACCAGTAGGAGGAGAGCAGGCGTGCCAGGAGCCAGACGCAGCGAGCAACTTGCTCGCCGCTACGACAAGACTCGGGCTGCTTCCGTGACCTCTGAGCGTACACATACGCACTTGGCATTTAAGCCGTAAACGAGGATGGCGGAGGCCACGAATAGGGACCCGGAGACGCTCGACCCGGCCTCGCTTAATTCCTCAACTGTAGCGCCTGTTAGTAAGAAGGACTTACCTGATCGTGGTACATGGAGCTCCAAACTCGATTTTATTCTGAGTGTCGTGAGTACAATTACCTAATTTACAATTCGTCCCATTTGTTTCTTCTTCTTTTTTTCAATCAAGACTGATGACTACAAACTGTTTAGAGTTCAAAACTAGAGCGATTTAAAATAAGATGAGTCATTAATTATTGAATAATAATACAAATAGAACGATTAACATTTCAAACTTTGCATTTGGGTTGCTTAAAATAATTAGACGAAATCTTGTTTACTAAAATAAAATATTTTTTCAGGTTGAAAATCCGATTATAAGCATTTAATGTTTTAATTAGATTTCGCCACAATAATCAATTATAATCTAGTGTGAATACAATATTTCAAAAAAATATAATGTTAAATAAATTATAAAGCTTTATTAATCAATTGAAATTTCTCCAATACCTTATTAAGTATAAATAACTTATTGTAATTATAATAACACGTTTAGCAGGAATTCTTAAACTATGTACCTCAACATTTATTATTTAAATAATTATTTCTTTATCATCTAATTTGGCATAAATTTTTAATGATCATATACAATGAAGCTTCATTCGCGATGACTAACTGGTACCTAAACGTGAAAATTTTGAGTTATATTTCCGATAATAAAATACTATAGCACAATCACTTGTGTTCAATTAATCAAAAAATCTGCATTGAGTCATATTATAATTGAACGACATATTATAGAATACGAAATTACAAAGAGCGTGATACATACATTAAATGTGCGTGACTAACCTTCAAGCATTTTCCAATTATATCAAAGTTAAAAGCTTTTTAATGTTTTTAATAAATGCTGGATTTAAACCGAACAAACGTGCTTAAGTAATATGATTAATATATTAATGTATTGAATTAAGCAAATTTGTAATACGCAATTTAAATTTGGTAATACCTCAGAATAAAAACAAAAATACAAATACCGAGATTGTTATATAGAGTAGTGTTATAAGAGAAAACTTTGAAATTCCACATTAAGCATATTTTTGCGGTAAATGTGGTTTCGCTCATAGTAAACAAAAGTTTAATTCTCTTTTATATTAAAAACTAAACTATGGGCTTCATCGCGGACAAGATTATAAATTTCGTAATAAAATATGTTGTTTACTTAGCAATTTATCTTAATTAATTTCTTTTAAAATATTCATCAAAGCAATTATAGATTTAAAGTTCCAAAGTTTTGTAGAACTTTGAATTACTTAACGTTCCCTAATATAGTACTCTTGATTTTGTATTTCAAAGAGAAATATTTGTCAAATTAAATAATGTAGATAAACAAAAATTAAATATTAATGTTACATTATTCTATTTTTCAAAACTATCTAATCAATATATTTGTTTTAATAAGTTATATGATACTAATACAAGTGAAGTTTCCTGCGTGTATATATTTTTTAAAATAATATACAAAGGTACACGTTTACTTCGTATCATATATAAACGAATCTATTTAAATAATTCATCAATAATACGAAATTGAAAATAAATATACCAACTAAAAAAGTTTTGATGATACCACAAAATCACGTTTGACACACCACTTGATACGGAAAATTCTATTTTCGGATCGACGAACGGTGTACATGTACACACGCACGCTCACACACTTACTAATATTACACGCGCACACAGACATACACGCACACGCGTACGCATGTATATATGTATATATAATAGCAAGCGCAACTAACGAACATAATGGTTAACTGTATCAAACCAAAACTTGTTTCATTAAATCGTTTGAGAACGATGTGGTATATTGGGACAACTGAATTGATATTGGACCGATGCGCTTTTACGCGCCTCTCCGTATATGCAATTTTCCATTTCCAAAGCATTACCTCATATATACGCGCATACCACATTTGACAAATAAATCCAATCTCTATACATTTAATGAATTCTTCATTACTATTTCATTTTAATTACTTTTCAGCATACATTTTTGTAAGTATCTGCTAGAACCTTAGTGTCTGACCATATATAACTTTTAACTACTTAAAATTAATATCAAACTATCATTCAATTGAATTATTGCGCGACAATAATTATTCTTAACGAATAAAATATGAATAAGCGTTTATTATAAATAGCTTAATAAGATTTAACAAATCTCGAGTTTTTTCGGTGGCTTACTTGTTTTGTAAAGACCTTCCTATGTTGATTAGATCTTATTGGTCAACCAGCGAGTGAGACGCGTGCGCTTAATTGAACAAGCGAATCTGCATAAATATCGAATGCGGTCGCTCTCTTAAACATCGCTATACTGCTTAGTCGTTTGAAAATTTTCATGCAATATTATAATAAATCTGGTGAAATGATTAGCTATAACTAATGTTAAGAAAATTTTTTTTTATTTTCTTTTAAACAAATATCATACACAATTTTAAAATAAATATGAATATGTTTTGGGAAATATAATAATTAATTATTGAATAATGCATATTAAATAAAATATTTACAAAAGAATGTTTAACAACAATTAAAACAATAATTTTTTTATTTACGAATCTTCTGAGTGTGATCAAATGCTTCAGTGAACCATGAAATTTCCACGTCTGAAAAATCGATAATGTTTTTATCGGCGTACAATTTAAATGAGCGTAAAGAAATGCTCCAATTGGTTTCATTAAAGTAATCCTGTTCAAAGATCTATTTTTGAATTTTAACAATTCTTCGTTTCTTTATATTTTTGTACTAGTCTTTAACAATTCAATTTGATGTTAAAAATTTGAATAATTCTTGCACAATTGTCTGATATGAATTTTGTATAACCTTTAATAATTGCAACTCTTGTAATAAATGTATGTACATAATTACAAGCTAGAATTAATAACAAAAAATTGTTTCTAGAGAAGCACAATATGATATCCAATTGATTCTCAAAGATGACGTTCCTTATTTATTATGAGAACGAAATAATTAATTTGTAGAACAACACTATTTTGTGAAAGACAATTTTGGAATTTTATTTAATAGAAAAATAACGTATTTGGTTAAGAAATCGAAAATACAATGTGACATCTTGAATTCTAAAATATAACCAAGACTATCGAACTGATCCTCGAGTGAATAACACGAGCGTAAACTATTTAGGTCGGCCTAGCCATTGGATTGGGAAACGTATGGCGATTTCCGTACCTGTGTTACAAGAATGGCGGTGGAGCTTTTCTCATCCCATATTTCGTGACGTTAATCCTCGCGGGTATACCAATGTTTTTCATGGAACTCGCGCTAGGTCAAATGCTCACGATCGGAGGCCTCGGAGTCTTCAAAATCGCCCCACTATTCAAGGGCATCGGTTACGCAGCAGCAGTCATGTCCTGCTGGATGAACGTCTATTACATTGTCATCCTTGCCTGGGCGATCTTCTACTTCTTCATGTCCATGAGAAGCGGTAAGTGCCAAGGTTAAAGTCTAAAGAGCAAAGCTTGAGAATGAGCAGAAGCTTACAAAGCAACGGGTCAAAACTCGTTTCATCTTTTTCTTCCACTTCCTTCTTCATTTTTTTTTAGCTTTAATCAGTCTGCAGTTGAGATATTGAAGGTTACCCAGCATTTGTTTCTTTTCGTTTTTTTACAGAGCTACCCTGGGGCACGTGCAATAATGACTGGAATACAAAGAACTGTGTCAACCCGTACGAAAGAAGGAACCTCCACTGTTTTGAACAAATAAGTAAAAACAACACCCTCATCAAAATGTGCACATTTAACCACGTGAACATCACGGCAGCTGAGCTCACCGACCCTGTCAAGGAATTTTGGGAGTAAGTTCGACGTTCCATTGTGAAAAAATAGTACACTCAAAAATAGTACACTAGATAAAAAAGTAAAATTCCATTAAAGATCTATAAAAAATGATAACTAAATTTGATAAGTAACAGCTAGTCAATTAAAGCTAATCACATGGTAATTAATAAATGAAATAAAAAAGTGAAATATCTGAATGAACTAAAAAGTTGGAAAGCATCCAAATATTAGTGTAGACGTGCTCAACATAGTTATACCTATATGCAGACTTGTTGATTGCGAATAATTATTCAATGGGATGATGATATAAGTAAGTACATTAATTCGAACGATGAATCTTGGTTGATTTAGACGAAGAGCCTTACAAATCAGTCAAGGAGTCGAATACGTTGGCAACATAAGGTGGGAATTGGCTGGTACACTTTTGCTCGTGTGGATAATGTGCTACTTTTGCATTTGGAAGGGAGTCAAGTGGACTGGCAAGGTCGTCTACTTCACATCCCTATTTCCATACGTCCTGTTGACTATACTACTTATAAGGGGCATCACGTTACCGGGTGCCATGGAGGGCATCCGATTTTACGTTAGTCCAAATCTTTCAAAATTGAAAGAATCTGAGGTAAGCTCGCACCGAGAGAGAGGTACATACAATTACAAATGACAATTACACGACTAATTGAAAGTTCAAGACTCAAAAAAACTTGCACTATTTACCTAATTAACACGAAACATTTAATATACATTCCTTTAATTTTAAATTAAATCATCGACGAGTTAGATAGGTTACACACGTTAAACAATATGATGGCTTACCAAATCAATATCCTTCACGTCGATAATTTAGCAGATCTAACGAATACGACACCGTATATATTCAGTATTACGCAGTAATATCTGTTATTGACACATTTGTATCGACCACCTCGGTACATTCGGTATCGGTATATAACAAATTAAACGGAAACCTCGTGCTATCTCTGTGTATCAGGTATGGATAGATGCGGTGACGCAGATCTTCTTCTCGTACGGACTTGGTTTGGGGACGCTGGTCGCCCTGGGCAGCTACAACAAGTTTACCAACAATGTTTACAAGGACGCGTTGATCGTGTGCTCGGTGAATTCGTCGACATCGATGTTCGCCGGTTTTGTTATATTCTCGGTCGTCGGTTTCATGGCTCACGAGCAACAGAAACCAGTCGCCGAGGTCGCAGCATCCGGTCCTGGATTAGCTTTCTTAGCTTATCCTTCGGCAGTACTACAACTTCCGGGCGCACCTTTGTGGTCCTGTCTTTTCTTCTTTATGTTACTGCTTATCGGCCTCGACTCGCAGTTTTGCACTATGGAGGGTTTTATTACAGCTATGGTAAGTCTCTTCGATATATCCAAATAACATTTTCACCACGTTTTTTTACCAACTAAATAGATACACCAGGTCGTTCAATCTATTTCAAACAACAAAATCAAATACATATTCAAATATATTATTTATTTCCATTAAAAATTAACGTACAACAAAGCAATTTTCAACATTTATTTTTCATTTCAGTCAAAAAGTACTCAAAAATACGCAGCTGTAAACTTATTAAATAAAATAACAGATCCTTAATTCTCATGAATAGTAAGACAAAAGCGAATTAATATGTATATTGCGCAGACAAATAAAAATGGAATTTAATCGATACGGCGTCGCGTATAAAGAATTTAACGTACAAATTATGTATGAGTGAACAAAGAGATCTGTCAGTCTGAAAATAAAAGAGAAACATTTAATGGAATACAACACTTCTTAATCACGTGCAATATAAACTTTGTTCGGTTAACATATTATTATGTTTGCATGAATTGTCTGCCAATTAAGCGTGAATACCAATTTGTGTATACAGTTTACTTACGCTTCATATTACTGATCATAACTTTTAATCGAATTATATTAATGAATGTAAGGTAATTATATTACTACAACGTGTATGAAGTTATGTATATCGAATTTCATATTAATAGGCTGTATTTAACGCTGCAATTTTGTATGGATTGAAAAAAATATAACTCAATTTCTACCGCAGTTGAAATACAGGTCACATTTAAATAAACTAACGCATCTATTTTATTCGTCTAACAACAGAATACATTGGTTTCTTTCAACGTTTATTCTTTTATATTTATACGGTAATTCGTTTCAATTTACACAATTTTTCCTGCTATATAACGAAACATAGAATTTTATTTAAATAATTAAAACAATACATATACTATTAGCTGTTAATTAATTAACAAGATATAAATTGATATTATAGAAAGCAAACAAACAAATAACAATTAAACTGTGGCGTTGATATTGTTTAAATAAATCGTTAGATACACTAAATAATGTAACAATTATATTCCGACAGGTGGACGAATGGCCTAAACTATTAAGACGACGCAAGGAAATATTTATAGCGATCGTTTGCCTTTTGTCGTACCTGGTCGGCCTATCATGCATCTCCGAAGGCGGCATGTATGTCTTCCAAATCCTCGATTCCTATGCCGTCTCCGGTTCTTGCCTCCTATTCCTCATCTTTTTCGAGTGCATCTCGATCAGCTGGGCCTTTGGAGTCAATCGCTTTTACGACGGAATTCGTGACATGATCGGATATTACCCAATGATCTGGTGGAAGTTCTGTTGGGTTATTGCTACACCAACCATTTGTATCGTAAGTTACATTTACACAATGTTAATTTTATCCATTAATTTATACATTTTTAAATATGTATACATTAACCTGACAAAAAAATTACAAAGTTATTTAACTTTTAACTGACTAGTAAACAATTATATTTTAAGATTCATTTTGTACAAATTATTAATTATATTTTTCATTCTTCTATGTTTGATAAAGAATTTTATATATGAATATTATTGAACTTTTATAAAAGAGCAGTTGTACAACAATTTGCAATGTAAAATGTTGAAACAAAAGTATATAGAATATATTTAATACATTACGATAAAGTTCTTATGTAAACATTAGCAGTATTTTTAAGTATTTTTATGGTGCAGTGCGGGCGTATAATAAAATGTTTTACGTATCGTTTCACGAGTTGTCTGACCGGACCATCCGTTAATCTACTTAATTTCATAAAAGCTACTTTTAACTGTATTTGGCCATCATTACGTAACGTAATCTACTTATTAAAATAATGTAAGAAATTATACTTATCTAGGGAGTATTCGTTTTTAATTTGGTCCAATGGACTCCCATCAAATACCTGGAATACGAGTATCCCTGGTGGACACACGTACTCGGTTGGTTTACGGCGCTATCATCGATGCTCTGCATACCCGGTTACATGCTGTATGCCTGGATCAGAACTCCAGGTGATAACAAAACGGTAAGTTCTCAAATTAACCCAAACATTAGGAGGTTTAATTCAATAAAATTTTAACAATATTCTAATCCATTTTTTTAAATATGCTAATTTACATTAAAATTTTAACGAAAAAATAGGGTTATTAATTCGCTTTATATAAAAAAAATTATTTAAATAAATTTATAAATATAAAGTAGCGCGTATTAATTATTTAAATTCAAACAGAACATGAGCAAAATAAGTTTATTATCATCAGAATTATATCAAGAATTCGGGTTTCCACATTGATCGTGCAATTTTCGCTACCCACTTTTATCATTTTATACATGATTTAATGAGAACTTTTCAAACTTCATTAAAAATTATATTATGATCTTTAATAATGCAAAGTCGAACTTTCATCGTATAAATAAGTTAAATTGTAATAAAATATTACGTATATTTTATATTAATGAAAGGTTGATTATTTTTATTAATAAGACATAACTTTAAACATTCATAAATTTTTCAATTAGTTTTTGAATAATCTGTACATCCTAAAGTTAATAGTAACCAAAATCAAATTTCTAGAAATTCAAACTGCTCATCCGAATAGAAGAGGACGTTGCATCTTTACGAACGAAAATGGGCCATTCGGCCGTGGAGCTAACGCCTCTATAGTCCGTCACACAAGAGATGTCGTAAAAAAATGCGTTTCGTCGCCACGCACCAGTCGATCGCGATTCTCATTTGCTCGTATATAGGAGCAAACTCGCGTATCGAATCTTCCAAAAAAATCTACACTGCTACATGAGGAACATCGAACCTTACGCATATCCTCGAGTCAATCCTCCAAAGAAACATATCGTCGAACGAAACGTTATCATTAAAAAGGAAATTTTAATGCAAAAAAAAATATATATATATATACATACACAGACATACACATAATAGGCACAGTAAAAAATCTTCCCGGAATTTTTAGTATATGATACAGGAACTACATGTATACATTATTTTCATTTAATCGAAGGAACAAACGGATTTGTTCGCGTAGGAATCAATTTTTGTATATTTCTAAACATAGACGACATTTTTAAAATAATAATGATTTTTCGGAACAGTCACACATGCATAAAAAAATATATATATATATTATTGTCTATATACAGAGACAACATCAAATGAACGAATCGGACTTTCGAAAAAAATTATAAAATGGATTTCCTTTTAATGATTACAAGAATCTAGGTATAGCTTAGCAAAA
The DNA here is from genome assembly GCA_026168455.1 of Theocolax elegans. Classification (NCBI taxonomy): domain Eukaryota; kingdom Metazoa; phylum Arthropoda; class Insecta; order Hymenoptera; family Cerocephalidae; genus Theocolax; species Theocolax elegans. The sequence continues at coordinate 48,444,003 of CM047429.1, read as the reverse complement.
GAGAATCTATATCTTGCCTATATTATATATGATATATATATATATATATATATATAATTTATATATATAAAAAATGAGATAAAAAAAGACGCTAAACAAAAACAATGACCACACAAAAAATTAAGAAAACTATATGTCTACAATTACTGAAACATATTGAGAACGAGTTTGAGGCAAATCACTGTCTTCCATTTACATGTTATATTTTAGATTCAGTAATTTTTAAATAGATAAATATATAATATAATAAAAACGAATCTCCTCCGGAGTACGTACCTTATACAATGAAAGGTACGTTAATTATGAAGATTACATATACACATACACATATATATATATATACATATATACACATATATATATATGTATATATATATTAAAGATTTTAAAAAATTGTACACGCACACAAAGAGGGAAGGGTGGGGGGTGAGGACGCGCAAATCTATACTATAGCTGTTCGTTCAAGTAGCGATAATTCTTGGTGAAGTTATATATACATATGTATGTACATATGTATATATACATATACATATAAATATATATACACACACGCATATAATATATATATATATATATATATTAAACGTGGTACAAAAATAGCAAACAAAAAATAACTGGTGCTTCGGTCAGTTTATTGACGCGGCGACACTACTTGTCGGGCAATACTAAACTTCATATCAATGCGCACGGTGACAATAAATGATGATAAACAGATTATTATTACGGTAGTACACACATACACACGCACACACACACACACACACACACATAAATATATATAGGTATATAATATATTCATTTCTCTTTTTTGTTTTATGCGCGTCACGCAAACAAATACTTACTAGCCTTAGAAGACTAGTATTTGTACTCTAGAATCTGAAGTGTTCAAAATAGTTATCGAACGTATCGTCTAGGGCCTTTCGAAAGATTCAATTAAACATAGTCCTTATAACGGATATATATATACATATATGTATATGTATATATGTATATGTGTGTGCGTATATATATATATATATATATATATATATATATATATGAGTATGTGTCTGTATACATATACGTATATACATATATACATATATACATATATACATATATACATATAGAACATTATAGAATATGCGAATAATATAAAGAAAAATAAATGAAGAATTTTAATGGTTACAAAGTCGGACGGAACAAATATATTGTAGAGATTTGTAGATTCGCATATGATTCTTTTTAAAAGCGGAATTAAAATAATATACATGCTATTGCGTACCTTAGTACAATGTTTGTTTACGAAAAGATAATAAATAAAATATTATGTTAATCTACTTGCTCCTTTTAAATTTTCGAACGCTTGGTATGCGACAATTATTTTTTAGGGTTATAACGCCACATATGTATATATGTATATGCGCATGTGTATACTATATACGTGCATATGACCCGTATATTAAATGAAACATACACGGTGATTCTAAAAAAAGGGAGCATTTAACGGTTGTAAATTTATTGGTGCGATATCTACTTTATCGACGAGAATATTTTCTATTTTCTTCTGGATTAACTTTTGCTTCCTGGTGGTGGAAGATACTTTATCGAACAACAACCAAAATTAAAAGGACTGTATTTCAAACAATTTCATATACAAATCTACTTTACCGACAATCTTTTGAAAATATTTATAATTATTTATTCGTGTAAACGTGATTACGGGTATATATTGAATTCTAATCGTATTTTTTATAGAACTAAAATCTATTAATAGTTATGATTAGTTACAACTTGTAACCTCTTATAAAAAGGAGAGACTGAATTTTCTTCTTCCCGAATAATACTAACAATTGATAACCCAGTCGATAAAAGTAAATATTACGTCGATAAAAAACACCCTACACCGCCAAAGAGTACGTTACTGAAGCAAACGATATATATATATATATATATATATATACATGCTTAACATTGCAATAATATGAAGCCAATACTAATAACGGATGCCAACAAATAATAAGAAAAGAATGACTACAACCGGAGAGAGTGAGATGTATATTTTAAAGGATCGATTGCGATGGAACTGGGCATTTTTTCCACTGAAATTTCTCATGTCTTCCATCGATGCCACAACACTACTTTGCGCGATATATACACGTAATAACCGCGAAAGATAAAGCAGAAAATAAATTTTATTTACTCGTTATTATGATAGATCGACAAATAAATATATTTATTATTGTGGTGTGATATGTATAATTAAAGATTAATAGAACAAAAAGTAAATAATTAAATAAAAAATAAACAAGCAGTTTTAACAGGAGAAAAAAACTAAAGACACACAACGAACTTTGCAATTTATGAAAATGCGCGCAGGTTTAAGTGACACTTTTATAAATTTATTTCGATGGTTCAAGTGGTCTAGTGAAATAGAAAAGAGAGCGACAGAGCGAGAGAGAGAGAGCGAGAGAGAGAAAGAGAGAGAGAGAGAGAGAGAGAGAATATAATGAGAATGATCTAGTCAATATTTTGTGGATCAAGTTTTATAGACGCGAATAAAACGTCTTGATTTTTTGTAAAATTTTTCATCGATTTGTGGATTAATATTTTATGTATACGTCACTTCGCGCACTGTCAGCTTATCTTATTGCATAAAAGAGAGAAAAAAAAATAGGTTGTATACGACAAACTTTTATTGTCAATCGGTATTATGATTCTTTTTTTTTCGTATATTTGTTTGTGGTACACGATATATATATACATATTGTTATACGTCGTTATTTCCATATAATGGACGTATAATATATTATAAACTTTAGAGTGTGCTTTGCACACTGTGTAACAAAATGGTACATAACGTTAAATGCGTATTTCGAACGACGAATATCTGCCGATATTATTTAAGATATACATATTTATATATACATATATTTATTTATTTTAAATATTTGTTACAATTTGACGACGATAATTTATTTAAACCCGTAGCCAACATAGTATTACATATTACTGTTATTATTACTATTATTGTTAATACTACTACTACATGTACCTTTAATTTTTTCAACTTGTCGATTCCCCGCAATATTTATTATTTATTACTATTATTATTATCATTACCTATACACACAGACACAATTAAAAGTTTATTTATACATACATATATATACATATATATATAGATATATATTTATATACATATATATATATATATATATATATATGTATGTACATGAATACATATGCATTTATGCAGTCAAACTTACTCACAATGAGGATTACGTCGCACGCGCGTAAAAAAATAAAAGAAACAAAAATTTCAACAAACGCTTCGTTTGAATGAGTATGTGTGCTTGTGTACGTGTGCACGCATGCATGTGTATATACAATACATATATACGCAAGTGTGCGCGTGGGTGTACACAAATATAATATATAGTGTATATGAAAATTATAAATGTATTATTGTTACTTGTGTAGAAAACAAATTACTGACCTGTGTATGTATCAATTAAAGAACAATAAATTGAATTAATGTAAATCCTGATGCGTTTTATCCAATTTTCTTTAAAGGAATAATATTTAATTGTATAATTTTAATATCTTTTTATTATTTATTAACCTATTTTGTTAATACAAATGTTAATTTTAAATATTTATTTAAATTCAACGTTTGTGTATACACTTACATATATTTATTAGTAAGAAGGTGAGTACTTATATGATTTAGTGTCCGAGATAAAAATTTATACACAATTAGAAAAAAATAAATTGAAAAAATATAACATAATTAAAATTTATTTGAATGTTATACTATTTTAACATTTGTAGGAAATAGATTATACCTCATATTATTATAATCAAGATGTAAATAGAAAATGAATTGGCAGTGGTTACAAAAATGTAAAAACTCATATAGTTAAAAAATGTATTCGTTTTAATATATATTTTAAAAATTTATAATTATACATATGATAAAGTATAAAATCGTCTTTTGTAATAGTTTTAACAATATTAAATAGTAAATACAATATTTATAAATATTATCTTAATGATTACTTTGAAACCATTACTTTACAAAAGTTTTGGCTGCTGTTTTAAAGTAGATATGTCTAAAATTTTACTTGGATAATTCGATTTGGATGCCCCATTATATTGAGGATATCTCTGCGGACTTGGAACTCGCCTTTCTGTCGTTCTTTTAACTAATCTTTCGTTCATTACAGCTCCTGGTCCTGGTCCCATATAAGTTTCTCTTGGAGATTCTGTCAAATATTATACAGTTTTAATTTATTGGTATGAAAACAATATGTATGTCATAGTTTACTTTTTTATAATATTTTTAACAAATGCTATATTATTATTTTTTGTAATAAAATTCATAATTGTGTATTTACTCATAAATTTTATTAAAAAATAGTACACATTTATTTTGTGTTGATTTAGGAAAATATGCTATTTAAAATTGTAATTATTGTAATTTTTAATTAATATAAACTTCTGCATACATGTATTAAATGTTTTGTAGTTTTAGCATTTTGGAGCCTTTTGCAATTTTGGATTATATATAATACGTGTTTCAGGCGATGTATCATTCATTTTTAAAAGGGGATTCTATTTTAAAGTAGGATCTATTTTGATTGAAAAGAACATACCTCTTTTTGGACTAGTATTTGTTCCAGGAAGCAACTGATATCGTTGTAAATAATGCATTGTTGCAAATGACATATTTGTGTTTTGTACATTGCTAGGCATTTGTTTCATTACATCAGATCGTTGCTTAGCCATATCAGCTAGTTGCTCCTCTTTTAAATATTTCATAGCTAATGCCTTCATATGCATGCTTGTGTTTGTTTCTAGACTAGCACTCGTGGGTCCATGAGTTTCCGGAACTTGCCTTGTGTTAGATGCATAAAATGAATCAAATACTACTCTGCAAAATATTAAATGTATATTTATTTGTAAAATATAATTTCCATCCATTCTTATTATAATATTGAATAATAAATTAATTTTTTTATTATTAAATTAATTTTTTTTAATCTATTCATTTACCTACAAACATTTTTAATATTTTTAACATAAGTTTAATATAAATATTTGTATGTTAAGTAAACACATTTATAGGTATCATACTTTTTGTTATAGTTGGGTTCTTTTTTTTCTACGTTTTCTGCAAAACTAATTCCAAGTTTAGTCAATTGTTCTAATGTAGCAGCTTTGACAGTATCCATTATAACATTGCTATCGTAATCTTTCTTATTTCTCTTTTTGTTAATTTCAATTTCTTGTTCTTCATCCTCATCTTCATCTGGACTGTCCTTTGAATTTTGTAAAATTTGATTTACTTGATCCAGTACATTATTATACAATGTCCAACCTACTTTGGTTACTCTTTGAGGTGGTAAGCTACCTCCTTCACTCGAGTATTCTTGCATATCCAAATGAATACTTGGCTCAGGGCTGGGAGGATTCAAATCATCTACATCTAATTCACTACCACTGAGACTCAAGCAATCATCTGCTAAATTATCAAATTGATTATTTTTTGTTTTGATAATATCAGTCAATAGAGGTTCTGTATTATACTCTTCAGTCTTGTTCTCTTTTACCTCTTGGTGTGGCGAGGAATGCAAATTTTCATATGGAAGATTGTATTGATATATACCTGTATCTTGTACATCAGTTTTTGTTTTATTATAAAATGGCTCTTTACTATTATAATCTAAAGTAGGTGTATACCTAGTATTTTTCTCGTTAGACATGTTTGGACTTTTTTTAGAGTCTTTTTTCTTTTGTACATTTTCCTGATTATCGAGCCTATAATTGTAATTGTGTGAATCAGTGGCATCTTGAGCCCCTATTGATTGTCTTGTAGAGTCAGGACCTACATTGCTATGTCTAAAAGAGGAAATATGACTTTCTGAACCTTCACTAATGTTTTCAAGTGGAGTATAAGTAAAAAAATTTGGTTTCTTTCTTATCATTTCCCCAGTATCGTTCACTAGATTTTTTATCATGTTCGAAGTATCTAACTTCGGTATTACTTTTTCTTGCATGTTTTTCTGTTTATTTTCATTATCTTTACCTAAAGTTGGATTGTTTTGTACTTTTAGCTCAAAACTTGTCATTACTCCAATTGATACTTTTTGTTCTAAAATTGTTTGTTTCGTTTTTTCATCTTGTAAATTTGCATCAGGTACACATTTTTCATTATCATCAACTGTACTATTATTTACAATAGGCAAGTTTGCAGTTCTAGATTGATCATACATTTGTGTATTTTGATAAACAATTCCATTTGACTGACATGTGCAATGGCTTCTATCTTTCAAACTATGTTCATGTAATTTTAATAAACGTTCAATTTGTTTTTGCAAATTCTTAATTTGCTCATTTTGACTAGTGATAACTTGCAATAAATTCTTTACAGTTTCTGTTTCAGTATTAGAACTATTATGACTTCCTGAACAACAACCTGATCGACAATGAGAATGTTCTGAATTATAATGAACTGGCTGTAATGATCTGGAATGCACTTTTGGATGATATTGTCCTGTTTCTTCCAAGGGTAAAGATCTATGATTATAACCATCTGCATTAGAGCACGATGCTGATCTATAAATTTTTGGTTTAGATCTACTATTGTATTTTTCCATGTCATAAGATTGTTCACGATACCTATTCTCACTTATGATGTATCTTTCATCACTATTATGCATTCTGGGTATATGATTACGTGCTAGTGCATTATTTACATTTTGATCAATTGAATTTCTATGTGTTCGACTTGATGTACATTTATTTGAAACATCTGTATATGCATGTTGCCGTGGAACATTATGCATTCTAGGTGATTCATCATCTGAACTTACAACTTTACAACTATAATCTTTATAATCTCTTTTGAATGCGTGACTGTCATGTAGACCAATTGAATTCTGAGTAGAAGAATAAATTTGATATTGATTAGGTGAGGTTTTGTTTTGAAACTGAGGAAACTGTTTTTCTTTCCAAGCAGCATACGATTCACCTGATCTACCTGCAGATTCACGATTGCTACTTAATCTTAAATCAGATATTGCACTAGGTAAAGCATCATCCATTTTCTTTGCTTGATTTGGTTTGTCCATTATTAAAGATACCTCTGGGACCACAGGAAAAGGTCTGGTCTAAAAAGAAAAGAATATTCACACTAACTACTTACAAGGTAATAACATAATTTAAAAAATAAAAAAAATTACGTTAAATTTTGAAGCTTGTTTTGGCGTCCTTCGTGGCTCAACTTCATCATATGATCCAAAAATATCATTTTGCATGGCTTCCGGAACTGGAAAAGTTTATAATATAATTTAAAAGATACATGAATACTTTACTTAAAGAATAGTTTGCCCTAAGTAAAACAAAAAAATTTATTTTTTGTTTGTTAATATTTGAATTACAAATACGAAATTAACGGCATGTCGGTGGTCAGTGCATGTTACGCATGTACAAGTCACAATGGTCAGTTTTATGATGACGACAAAAAATTATTTTAAAAGGGTAGCCAACTTCAGGAGTCATCAATATAATTCAAATAAATATACCTTTAAAAAGAGAATATTTTAAAATGTAAGATTGCCATATTACAATAAATGTAATTCTACAAATTTGACAAATGAAGCATAATTGTACATATATTTAAATTAATAAATAAATTATAATACCTAATGACTTTATATAAAACACTTGCTAATATGTAACGACAATGACAATATTTATCATGATAAAAATAATGTTACGTAGTAGAAGAAACATAAACTGTAAAATATAAGTTGCAATATTTTCGTACGGCTAAACTGCATAAACGCATCAATGTTTAGAAAACAAAGTACCAAAAAACTTGGTTAAAATAAAAAAATAATTGAAATTCAGTTTGAGTAACGAGGTCGGTAAGGTAGAAATTCTCTGTAAATCAAAATCACAAACTGGAGATCATCGTAGTACATTTCAGTTAATTCCACAAAAAAAATCATCATTTAACAAAATTAATAATGAGTTAAATAATAACGAGTAAAAGTAAATAATGCATTAAAAATTAAAAAAAGCGTACAAGTTTAAAAGAGCGTAGGGAACAAATGGAATATTCAAATATTGTCAAAGAGAGCAGAGGGGAACGTCGGGGTCGTCGGGTTATGTTGGTAAACTTGGGTAGCGAGAAAAAGAATCCTCTCTCTTGCATCGCCGTCGCCCCAATGGTCGAGCGTGTGCGCGCGAGCGCGAGTTTTTCCACGGAGACGAGGACTAGAGGAAAGCGAGGCGACCAAGAGGGCTGTTTCGATAAGCGTAGCGCCTCGGTGACGCCACGCTAAGACCTCTGTAAGGATCCCGAAGTGATTAGAAAAGGTTTAGTCGCGTCTCAACCGTGCATCTCCCTTTATCCCCCCTGCTCCGTTTGCGGTCTGAGAGAGTGTGCCTGTGTGCCGTGTTCTTCCTCTCTCCATCACACATAAAGACGGCCGCGAAGTGTACACAACCTATGGCTACGAGAGTGTGAACGTTAGATACATCGTACATCCTATTTTTTCGGGGGAATACGAGCCAAGAAAAAATAGGATAGAGAAAATATTCGAGTGGTAGTGCGTTGATCGTACGCATAGGCAGCTCGCGGTTTCAACGGGGAATCTCGTGCTCGTTCGAGGCGTTGGGAGTTAGAGAGCGCGCGGTAATCTCCGTCGACGGTCTCCGGCCCTCCCCCTCCTCCTCGACCCCTGGACCCCTCGCCCCTTTAGGCCGGGGGAACGACCCGGGTAGAAAAAGTTAACCTCAATCCCTCCCGAAGAAGAAGAAGAGGTATACCCGAGGAAGAAGAAGGAGCTGCGACGCGGGGGACGAAGGACGAGGTGTGTACGCATCGATAACACCGCGGCGCATCCATCCTCGCGTTTTGTTGCGCCGCCGCGCGGAGGACAACGGCCGCCAGAGCGCCGGAGAGAAAGAGAGAGAGATGAGTCGTAATGGAGAGCTCGCCGTGGCGGCCGTCACACTCGCTCGCCGTGGCGATGCGGCCTCGCACGAGTGACCGCCCGGGTGCCGCGAGACCGGCCGGCCGACGAGCCACCTACCTGGGGCTACGACCGCGCGCGCGTCTGTGACTAGTGTGCCTGTGTCTACGACCGATAGAACGAGTGAAATAAAATATTAGAAATTAGGGGAGCGAGTGCGCGAGTTAAGGGTGCTATTTTATCACGTCCCGTCAGAAGTAAACGTCGATTATTACAGGTTACCAGGAGCATGAGGATTCTCACCTGGGAAACTTGATTACCTTTGCCTCTGGAACGTGTACTTGATGCGCGTGTAATGGGGCCTGTGGAACTCTGTAACATATACTGACATAAAGCCGGACACTCCCAGGACGTTTGACCAAAACAATCTGGTGAGCGGATTACACCCTACACCATGCAGAGGAGAGAGACCAGGGACAGCCGGGCTGACAAGGATCAGCATCGTGTTACCATTGATCACGATGGTGCTAAAGTGCCTCGAGCTCCCAATCGATTCAAACCTGCAGCTCGACACAGTGCATCTTCCACAGCGAATCTACTCATGGTTGGTCCTAATTTCCGTATTGGAAAGAAAATTGGCTGTGGTAACTTTGGGGAACTTCGACTTGGTAAGCATTCAACTTCGACATTCAACTCGCATTTGCTATCCTCAAATTTGATCAAAATTTTACTTTATAATCTCAATCATTCTTTTAAATTGTTGGTGTAATCTTTTATAGCTTCATACTTTAATACAATTGAATACATTTTTTTTCTTATTACTTAAATGTTTGATTTGAGGATAACGGTTTCATCATTTAAACTTATTAAACTCAAAATGATGCTTCTTGCCATATTTTCATGTGTAAAAAAAGACAATTCTAGATTTTAAAGTATTCAAAACTTAGATGCAGTTCTAACTTTCACTATATTTAAGTTCAAAAATGGTAATGTAAAAAAACTTATAATAAAATAATTTGTTTCTCTACTGTATGCACCAAATTACTTCCAATGTAAACATAAAAGTTACACAGTAATGACTTCTTAGCAATTAAATATAGCATTGAAATGTAGAGTAATTTCTCTTACTTGGTATAGTTTACTTTATTTATAACTTGGGTATCCTGGTAATTTACTTGTTTTATTAACTTAACAAATTAAGAATTTTCCAATTAACTAAATCTAGGTAATTTTTCAAAACTTCAAATTACTTCACAAATTTCTTGATTATAAATTTTATTATTTGAAAAACTGAAAGATACTTACTACATTTATTCTGTTTATAATATGCTTTACTTATTTTTTTCAGATGTTTAAACATTGTAAATCATAAATTTCTTTGATGGATTATTACATTATCAATGGGCAAAGCCTACAGTTTTATTTACAAATTTTGTATCATTAAATTCGTCATAGGAAGTATTTGTTGATGCAAAATTTGTCACATAAGATATATATATATATACATATACATATTTTCAACTCATACCAAATGGGTAACGTGGCATTTTGCATTCAAAGTTAATCGCCAACGCGTTTCGAAAGTGTGTATATATACAAGCGTGTAGAGCCATTTTTGCATGCGTCACAATTGTATCGAGGTAAAAGTAGGGCTAACAGGTGAAATATTAAATTAGCTCTCTCACTTAGAAACCGTCATCAGAATCAAACTTACAGTGGCTTCTACACATTACTACCGCGTTTTATCTCGATAACCTTTTATATAAAAAATTCAAGGGAATTAAAGCTTGTATACCGATTGTACACAACGATATGACGCGAGGGAAAACGATACGTTATCGCGTTACGGCTCTCCTTTACCACGGATTATGTGACGATAATGTGACGATATAATTGGTAATTGGTTGTATACCATATATATCTATACTACCTTGAATGAACTTTTAAATAGGTTAATAATTATTTATTTTTTTAATTCATCGAAATTTTGTAATATATTAATTAATATTTGATTTGATGCTTTCAACATTTTTTACTCTTAACTATTCGTAGTCGCGCAAAATGAGGCCAACCAATATGACTTGGAAGATGAGCAGTTCAAAATTTAAAAATATCCTTGATAGTCCACCTTATAGATGCAAGTAACTAATAATTTTACATAATATAAAGCTATAGTTTGATTGTTAATAAACATATTATTCTTTATAATTTACCAGCGCTATTACCTATATTTTCAGAAAATTATAAAAAAAATTACACACAATTTCATGTTATATTAATACATTACGTGTTCTGCATCATTTTAAAGAGTAACTTATTTTCAAGTTGACACATAAACTATTTTCTCATAAATAAATAGTAAATAATTAAAATTATTATACTATACATTTGATTTTAGTTTACCATTTCTTATTTAAATAAAAAAATAAATATATAAGAAGCGAAAATAATAACTATAAAAATTTAACGATAGACTGAGTAAATAAAAATTCATGTAAAATTTACGCAAAATACTAAATTAGATGACACTTGTTTGTATTTCTAGTTAAAATACTGTTCTACATTTCAAAATACTTATACCTGGACGAATGTTAAGCTTTTTTACGCATTATTTCACTATTTTAATATAATTCAATTTTAGCAATACGAATTATGAATTATAAAATCGATATCGATTAAGTTTTACGTACACGATTCACGGTTATAAATAAGCGAATATATAATACAAATCTACATCCTAATCAAAAGATCGATTTTTTTTCAATCGATTATGCGCCGTAAGGAACAGCTTAATTGAAAGTATACCGTTAAAAATATACCTATTTTTAGTTAGCTATTGGTTTTTTTTTTATAAAAAAAAATATGTTGATAATGTAACCAAAGTATGAGAAGATATAAGAAAACCATTAAAATTTGAATATTGCTTGGTGGACCGCACATCTTTAAAAAAAATGTTCATATACAATAGCATCTAAAAAAATTTGTCTTGTTTAGACCATACGATCAACATTTACGCAAGCTATTGAAAGTTCCGTGGTGACGTCATTCTCGTATATACAGAGATATTGCGAGGTCATGATCAAAAGATCTTTAAACTCAACGCATAGTTCATATATAGTTAAAAGACTGAAACTTTCAACTGAATAACTTTAGGAAAACGAGTTGTTGTAATATGTACAGATTATTATTTTTTATATCCTTAACAATCGGATATAGAGTTACGTGAATGACGAAAGGAGTCTATAACCGAGGAGAGCGAAATCAATATTGCCGTGACGCTCGAACGATTCCGAATTCATGATTTATATATAAGGTATACCCCTCCGGCAGCACAAAATTCGAGCTTGCCCAAGTAAATAAATGTTCAGGTTTTTGCATGCAATTTTTATATATTCTTTTCGTTTTCTCTTTCTTCTTTTATATATTTCCTTTGGGATATCAGCCTGAAAAAAGTTATTTATTGTGCGTTCGAGGGGGCTAATAAAAGAATGTATTATATTGACGTCGAGATTTATATACAATTTTTAAACTTTTTTTCATTTTGTATAGTTGCAAAGACATACATCGAAATACAAAATTATGCACGATCTACGTCATTGCAATAGGTATGTGCGTCCTGCATACTATAAAGTCGTTTGATAAAAATGGGGATGATTTTAGAAAGAACGTTAGAGGACTTTATTAAATTGTCAATATTATTTGCAGATAACTATATAAATACACTTGTCGGAGTTGCATTTACAGGAATCATGGGTATTTAAATTTATTTAATTATATTAACAGTAAAACTCTCTCAACGTATAACACTAAATCTAAACATTTTAAAATTATTTTCATTTTTTTTCGGTATGAAAATTTTAAAATTATTCTAATATATAAGTAATGTTAGATATATTTGCAATATTGTAAATTATCTAACTTATAATTTAGATTTTTATTATTATTTATACACACACAAACACATCATTCTAACTTTTTAAAGATTGATCGGTTTAATTTTCATGAAAATAAATTTTAATTTATTCGTTATAATTTGATTTTAACAATTATGCTAATAAGTAATTGAAACTGTCATAATATTTTAAAAAATAAACATTTCTTATTGAAATTATTATATAAAACTAACGAAAATTGTGATAAAAAACTCTATATTGAGTAGCCTATCTAAATTTCATGTTATAACCTACAAATAATAAAATTCAAAATTTGTGATCTAGGTAGATTATACTTTTCATTTTAAGACTTCTACAGGTAATGCAAGCATATACTTTAACAAAATATGCGCTTCACATAAAGTAATTTATTAAAAAGTCGATTGAAATAAAAATTTTAAATGGCCAATGACTATCCAGCTGTCAAAGCACCCTGAAAATGCAGTGATTGGCCAATGCCATAATTGATTCGCAGTTTAAGATATTAATTATAAATGTTATTAAAAAATATATGAAAAAATAAAATATAAAATTCTCACCGATTGAATATTATCAAAAGGCGCGACAGCGCCTGACGCAAGTATTAATCTAATACTGATAGATTAGCTAAATTGTTAATATATTGTGTTTTGTAAATAGTAGCTAACAACTTTATGGTTACCATTGTAGTTATAATAATAGATAATTATTTTCTAAATTCTAAGACGAAATTCGCAGTTTTTCTAAATTTCTATTAGTATAGAAATATAGTTTAAATTGTAAAGGGAAAGGGACGTGACACTTAAATTGCAGAGACCTGCCTAGAAAATCCCAAAAATTTTAAACCCTAATTATAAGGAAAATCTGAAAAAATGACACATACTATTCAAAACAAATAGAATAGTGCGACAAAGAGATTTTTACGAAATAATTATTTATTAATTAATTTTACGTAAATATCCATTTTTGGTCGGTAATATATAGCTTAAAACAATGATTCACGTCTGTAGCCGAAAATTTCGCTGATTTATCAAATAAAAAAATTTGAAAAAATTCACAGAATATCTTTAAAGGAAACACAACATCGTTACAAAAACGTTTTTTTATTGAAAAAATTGAATTCCTCGTTTAATAAAAAAAATCATTTTTCAATTTTTTGGAATTTATATCCCGTTAAATTGAATAAGACACCTTTTTGACATTGTAATGTACCGTTTTATGTAATAATAACATAAAAATCGTAGTCTCGTGTAATTTATGTAAACACACGTGCAGTGTGTATTGCTGACGGCAAATCACAGAAGCTTTTGAATATTACGAAAAATGTGCGGAAGTGACTACCTAAGTTTTTTAGTTGTAACTATATTTGCAAAGTATATTTATTATTTTACCATTCTGAAACATATTACTATCCAATTTGAAAAACATAAAAAATATTTGTACTTGGTACCGAGCTAATCTTTATATAGAATATTTATATAATTAAAATTTATACACTCAAACATAAAATAAAGAAAAAACTTTCCCAATCTTTTGCCAGAGATAAGAAAATCTGTTAAGTAAACCAGCGTGAGGCCCTTGCACTTTATATTCGTCCCTGGACTGACCTTTAACTATAGCTTCATAAAATGATATAATAATTTTGCGGCGTATTCGAATGTTATACAAAAAATATGATACAAAATCGACGGGAGAGCATTTTATTCTGCCGCGTGAAATTAGGGCCTGAGTTTTTTTGCGCGGACTTTCATACGTGTATCTGTGTGCGTGCGTATGTGTGTAGGAGAGAGTGCAGAGGGGGCGCTCGGTCGACTAGTCACGCTTCTGAGCAAGTAGCAACCTGTTCGCGCTCCGAACCGAGGCGGGATTCTCTTGACACTGGGCGCGTGCGGCGTAGGTGTGTTTGTGCTGTGCGCGCCTTCTTTTTTTACTTGTCGGGGTGAAATGAACTCGCCCGTGTGTGATCGTCCTCTTTCGACCTCGGGGCTTTATCAATTTTCAGACGATGTACTTACTGTATTTTACCAACTCGTTGAATTGTTTTAGTTTCTTTTAATTATTTAATCCGCGGTACTGCATTTTGTTACCGTTTCCTTGTATGCAAATTGGAAAATCACAAATATACTTTTGTAATATTCCCGAAAAGTTTATTATTTATTAAATTATTTATAATATTATTTTAAAAAATCATCTATTTACCTCTGCACTTTTCATAACAAATTTCTAACACAAAATCCAGAAATAAAGTAAAGAGCAAAACATTTTATGCCACTTCAATTATTAAAACTCCCATAAATTACAATTAACTGCAATTGGAACAATAAGTTTAATCTAGACGTAGCAATAGGCGTTGTAATATTTCTTTGAAGAGTAGGTATACAAGATTAAATTTTTTTAGATATCTTTATTATTAGTTATAATCATTCAATTTAAAATACTGACACTTTTGTTATTAAGCCGCATACATAAAAGTAACATTGAAGTACGTAGATTAGATCTTAAAAATCAAAAAATCCAGGACTGTTTTATCAGCCGATCGCAAATGTCTAAATGCTAAATAATGTAGTTCAAATTAATTTTAAAAGTAGCATCATAAGTCTACTAAGAGAAGAATGAGGTTATTAACAAAATTGTAGGCTAGCAAGAATTGTGTAATGAGTGATGCGATTTCAGATTCAAATTCTTAGAACGCAACCATTTAAATTAGCGAAAAAACTTTTATTGTCTTATTTAAAAAAAAGTATTTTTATCTATACATTGACTGTATTTCTTTTGAATAAAAAAAGTATGCTATTTTGCATCTATAGAGCGGTGGACTAGTATCCGGAGGTCCTAACTCAAGGTCACTATGGGTCTGATTCCCGGTCTCTGTAGATTGATACAAGTATCACTGGGGAATGTTTCTGACAAATGCTTTCTTCATAAAGAAATCGCATGCTGTCGTCGCTGATTAGTACTGAATATAGGAGCATAAAAAAGCGACGCTAAATAAAACGTTCCATCGTCAGAAAAATTGTCTACTTTTCAATGCAAATTTAAAAATAATAAATGTAACAATAGTGCTGATATTGTTAGCACTTATTTTTTTTTATACAAGCTTTATCGTACATCGCTTTAAATAATAATATTACTGTATTCACGCACTACACTTTATATCCGATAATTTTCTTTTAAAGCGTAAATAAAAAAGGATTCAAGCGAAATCATGACGTTGTTACGGATGAGTAGCTTGAACTCAAGGCTTTGACATCACCAAAGATTTGCTTGTAACTTTTTCAAAATAAAAGTGGCTGTAAAAGTATTGTTTATAAATACTGACAATTTATATCTGCCAACTTTTTTTTCTAAACTCTGATAAGAAAGCTTTAGTTATCACTTACAACACACTTGGCTGTATTTAACTATTTCCTTCAACGTTATCAGTCAAATATTCGAATATTTGTCCATTAAGACTTTTTGTGTTCTTAAATTAATTTTAACTAATAAATATTGATATAGATATAATAAGTAAACATTATACATTTTAATATAATTAAAATATCAAGTAAATTTATGGTTTTATTTAAATCAGGATTAAATTATAAAATTATTTTATATTTCGTATAGATTTTTATTTAAAAGAAAACACTTATTATTGTTAGTGTTAAATGGTTGTGCATTTTTTATCAAATAAACTTATCTATTCAGTTGTCGGCAATTTTTTAAATGTTATCATTATAGTAAAGTAAAAACATTAGTTCTCACGTAGTAACGAAACTAATGATTACAAATGAAATAAAATAATTAAGATTGATGAATAACACTATACAATTTATTTGTTTTGCTAATACAGAACAAAGTAAAACCAAACAAAAATGTAATGTGAAAAAATATTTTACTAAATCGACTTTGTGTCTCATTTGGTCATAATGTGTTTTCGATCACACCTAATTTTCGATAATTATTCATCCTTAGTTATCGATCAATACTTTCAGCGAAAAAGAAAGATTACACTTTAAAAATTAACATTTGCAGTTGAAGTAAAAAACTTAAACAACAATAAACAATTTAATTCAAGGAAAGAATCGATATTAATAATAGTCCATTTAACATAACATTTTCACTCTTTTATTTTGGACTATTGATTTGTTAAATTATAAATTAATGAAATAAAATTTAACAGAGAAAAAACTTGTGGTAAAAATAACTGAATCGAGTAATTGAGAGGCAAGCTTAAGACATTATTAAAATTACTATCTATTTATTAAATTGTACTACATATGATTACGATAAATCTTATACAAAATAGAAATTTTTATAAATTGTCAAGAATGCCCTTGATTACTTACTAAAATAGTCATTTTTACTAGAACCTTTTTCATGTACCTTTATTCAAAATTATCAAAATTTCGATAGCTTTGTCAATGACTGCACTTTTATAAGTTCTTTATCATCGCACAATATTCCTAATAAATGTAAATAAGTAGATAATAGCTCATCTAATAATTCGAATAAACCGAAAGCTATACCCACATAGTGAGCAATGCCTAATTATAAATTAGTCAAACGGAGAAAATAAAAAAATGATCATTCGCTTATAAATATAAAGAATCCCTTAACGATTGATAAGAAGAAGAAAATTGTGTATGCTGTCAACGTTGAAAGCTATTTTGCAGTTAATCGTGAGCTAAGAGCATCACTGATTCTTATAAAGGCCCGCAAGCTTCGAAGGGGCTGGAAAGTACAGAATAGATCGTGCTTTTGCTCTCTCTCTCCCGTCGTTTGGTTTATTCTTGTGATCGCGACACACACATGCCGAGGCACAGCACCCTGACCCACATTTCCATGCGCGCGCAGAGCCTATACTACTATATACGCTATTCCGTGTCGTCGGCCAATCTATTTGTTTACCTCCGAAAGCGCCTTACCTCTTTAAATACATATTCCTCTTCTTTTTACCCCCCCCCCCCTCCTATGAAGCTTTCGAATTTAAGAGAAAACACTATGCGTTTACAAATTGCTTGTGAAAATTGCTTTTTGAAATACAGTTCTCAAATTTCATTTCGATTAGAAGCAATGAGGACGTAATTTTCTTTCCCGTATAGGAATTATCTTTTTCGTAAAATAGATATCTTTGATGCATGTGTGACTACTATTTTAACAGGTGTTTAATTGTTAAACACGTTCAATTTTGCGCAACAATGATCTAAGTTAAAAAAGAAAGGTATCTTGTGTTTAATGAGATTCTATTGATATCTATTGTCCAAAAATTCACTATATATTTTTATATGGAAATTGCATGTTTATCTAATATAATAATCAAGTCGATAAACTGTCATCATAAAATTAGTATAGAAATCAAGAAAAAAATTTTGTCACAAGAATAATACAAAGTTAGTAAAAATTTATTTACTTTTAACCAAATTTGTATTTATAGTTATAATTAAAAAGAATTAAAATATTTCGTGCTAATATTCACTAATATATATAATAAAAGATAATAATGTTTAAAATCATTATTCTTTATAGTTACCAATCTTAATGTTGTGACAAATATTTCTAACCTTATGGTTTTCTAAATTTTATAATTATTTCGGTAATAAAGAAATTATTTACAAAATTTGTTTTTCAAGAGTGTTCTTCTTAAAATGTTCTTTTTTCCGCATTATTCTTGTAAGTAAAATTTTCTGAAAAGCTTGAGAAAGGCGCTTATGCCAAAAGCTTATGTAACATTTTAAGATTAATATATCCTATTTTGAAGTGCTACATGTGAAAACGTTTACAAATTAAACAAAAATTATTTCAGCAGATTTCGTAGTTGTATGGAAACAGTATTGTAGGCATAAATTAGCCATTTTTTAAAAAAACCTATAAATATCTATTTTTAACGACAAAGCATTAAAAATGGCCAAATCTCTACCAGCGCTTATGAAACCGCGATTAGAATAGCACATAGTATAGTAATCATAAATATTTGTCATTCAAATGTTAAATTATTTAAATCACGTTTAGGATCGATGTATTGCGTTTTGTAATTTTAAACAGTTTATTATATATTGTGCATTTAGAACTAACGAGTTGTTGAAGATTCGTGTACATGTGACAAAATCAACCCACGTTACAAGGATTAATTCTAATCATGGGTGTAAATTTTAATTAGTAGAAATTTAATTTTCCAACCAACACAAAATTAATCAATTAATTTTATTGGTATTTTTAAAGTTGTTGAAATTTCATTTTGTTTGTCCTATGTATATACATTTTGCCATTTTCATTGCGTTTATTTAACAATATTTCAACTACAAATTTAAATTACAAACATTTTTTACCTTCAATGAAAGTGCAAAACTTTATTAACTAATTGGTTCAACATTGAAGGTAATCTTATAAACTGGAAGATTAAAAAAAAAGAGTATTCTACAAAAACTGAATGTTGAAGCGCACAGACCACGCTTCGTGTATAATTCACTTTCAAGACTTGCGAATCAATACTTAAAAAAATCTATTTTTGCTTGAAATATGTTTAAAAGGTATATACTACGGTATTTACTGATGGTCTGTTTCACAGAAAAAAAGTTGTAAATTATCTTCTTTGCGTAAATTTTAATGTATCTATAACAAGAAGAAATATACACTCATTTATGGCTTAACGCATTGTGACAATCAAATTACAGAGGTACTTTAGCCCAAAAAATTTACATCAAATATGAGACTAAAGATCAGAAAAACATTAGTACATAATGTCTAAATAATATTAAAAATATTTGTAGATGATATTCAGATGAAATAGAAAAGCATCACAAAGTTTTTTAAAATATTTCAAACAGAAACAAATTTTATGCACGGGGATTTTAAATTATTAATATTATCCCCTATAATACAAGAATGATTCAATTTCTTGTAAAATGATAATTTAATTAATTAAAATTTTTCTTAAGCTTACTTTATAGAAATGTACAAATAAAACTATTAAAAATGTGCAAATAAACATGGATTAAAAAATGGTATATGCAATGATTAAAAACGGAAGGAGGCATTTTAAGTACATACAATAAATTCATGTTATATATGCAGTATTCGATTTTTAATAATGCAATTTATTTCCGTAGTAGAAATATCGTCATAATTTTAATATTTTCTTTTAGGAAATGTTAGATTTCGCCAAATTTAAGCTAGAAAATGATAAAATTTTAACAAATGTTCTTTAATACAGGTCTATATTTTAGGAATCGTCTCGATTTTCTTAGTAGTAACAAAGTTGTTTCGAAAAAAATGGGCTTAAAATGTGAACATTTTTATTCTTGCGATGAAACGCTTTTTACAACATTATTTTATCAAGATCAGTCTATTTCCTAGCCAGAAAGATAGATTCCTCGGAATTTTAGCCTGAAATAGGTTGCCTGGCTCGTTCTAGCCCATGAAAAGGCTTGTAAGATAGATGCGGCTCGATTTTAAGAAAAATTCGTGAATCTCGATATATATTTTGAACGGTGATTCGTAGAAAGTAAACAGTTGACAAATCATATCTGCAATTAGGAAACCGATCGAATTTGACCAATCACATCTTAAAGATCACCGATAGATTTACTTAAAATATTTAACGGTTACGGGCACTCCATTAAATGGACGATAATGTAAAAAAAAGCGTTTCACCTCATACTAGAAACTAGCCATTTTACATACCGAGTAAATGGCTATACAGCCCATTTTTCTTTGATACAATTCTTGCACTTGTATAAATCAATATTAAACATTAAGTAATAATTTCCGTGCACTTTTATTAATTATTTTTAAGTATCAATCTTATTAAAGAATTATAAGTTTTGATACACTACGTAGAAGCTTCAGAGGACAATATAATATAATATTATGTATATATAAATTAAAGAAGACTTTCACTTTTATATAACATAATAATTTTTATCGAATTTGATCAAAACAATATTTTTAGTATTATAATATTAGTTTCGTGTAATTATTCTATAATTATTTACTTACTAAAATTAACGATTTTTCTAAAATTGTGTCAATATATGCTTTATAAAATGGTAATATTTTTTTTATAAAAATGAAAATGTATTTACTTCTTTTTTTATTTACGTCTGCTAGGAAAATTGTAATGTATATATCATAAAAATGTTCTTAGTATAAACATTTTATATAAATTGTAACAGATATCCGTTATTTTCCATATGTTACTGCAATTAAACATAAAATATAAGTAAAATAATTATATATATAAGGAAATCGAAACCTTTTTCATTTGATTAATTACCATGAACGTATATATACGATCATACAAATTTGAAGTTTATTACTTTTTTTTCAGTACGTATACACAATTACGACTATGCATGAACAGGCACATCCGGCATTGCAAAAGCAAATAGAAAAAAAACGAAGTTTTCTAGCTTTTTCATTTATTAATCGTGTCAATTTATTTATACCAAGGCCCTTCGCATAGTAAATTCAATAAAAATGTACAGGCCCGTATACATATATGTATAAAATTCTGCAAACTCATCAATTTATTTCGACAAAAAAAAATTCGATTACATGCTCAATACATACTCGCACGCGTGTGTGTATTTATATATGTACATACGCCTATGTATGTAATTAATAATAATTTGCTCTGAAAAACTATATAAGGGACGTTCGTTTTCTTCAACATGTAGGTCGTCCTCGAAAGCCATTAAACCATCATTAACTTGTATACACGTTCCGCTAATTGCACGTGCAAGTTGAATCACATGCCCGAAATTTACGTAGAGAACGAAAAAAACACTGAATAATAATTGTTTATACCCACATACATGAGAAAGAATAGATAATTGTAAAAAAATAAAGAAGAAGAGTACGTTGCAGAAAAAAGGAGCCAGTAGTATAGAAACGAAGAGAGAAAACGTGTCGGCGGCCTAGGGCGTGTGTTGTGAGAGGGGTTATTATATAGCGCGTTGAGAGAGGTCGACCCAGGGGGTGCGCGCGTTTCCCATCTGAGGTGCATCGATCGCCGGATGTTGTACCCTCTCTCTCTCTCTCTCTCTCTCTCTCTCTCTCTCTCTCTCTCTCTCTCTCTCTCTCTCTCTATCTCTATCTCTCTCTACCCCGCTATCTCCAACCTACGGATTTTCTCTCCGTCTCGGACCGATAAGCGCGACCTCGTGGCTGGCTGGAGGGAGGATTTTATTCGCGAGAGATGGACGTCTATCTCTCTCAACTTACCCACGTGTTTCTTCGGGTGCATGCGCTTTTCGGGTTACGGTGGCTTACGTGTATAAAAAACCCTCTATAACGTGTAAGTGTGGGTGCTGATAGATCCGTTCGCGGGGGAGTTGAATGTACGATAGGTCACTTTTTCGACGCACTATGCGCCTACGATGATATTGGGAATTTCGTTTGTATACGTTATTTTTGTTATCTAGTAGTAAGAAATTGTTCATTCTTATTATTATGTCACATACGAGAGAATTAATAAGATTTGCTTAATCAATACCATAGATTAAATCACTGGATTATTAGAATTATTTATAATATTTTAGGATTCAGGTAATGCAGATCTTCATACACACACGATAACTATTACATGTAAATATTTTTTTTAATGGCATTAATATATGCATTAATTATAAAAACTTAGATCATTAAAAATAAAAAAATATAAATTTATTCGTTTTGTATTAAATATTATTTATTAATTGTTATTTAAAAACTATTAATTTCACACAATTAAGTACAACTTATTTAATAATACATTAATTAAATTTGTAGATAACGATGTTTTATTTAATAACTCGTTTAGCAGCACATTAGGCGGAAATATAAAATACGTACTTATTAATTTTTTGAAAAAAAAAGAATTGAAAACAACTTTAAATTGTTAGATTATTATAATAAAATACTAATACATTTCTTAAAGATTGTGTAATACGCCGCACTTTCCTATATAAGTAAAAAGATATCTTCGATATTCTTAATCTTAATCATAACAGAACTTTGCTGTATTTGGCGATTTGGATAAGAGCCAAATTATTGAGAGCTTAAAATATTTTATTTTGCAATTACCCAATTACCAACCTAATGCATATAATTAATTTATGGGTAGATAACTTAATAGATATATTTGTTTGGTAAATGGAACAGAAAATAAATTTACATTGATTAAATATTTTAAATTTGTATACAATTAAGATAGATAATGATTTAATATTACTGTCAATTAAACTTGTAAGAAATTTGACATATAATTTTGATAATGGGATGTCGGACCCACATTATAGGGATCTACACCTTTCAATCTCGAAAATTATATTTTAAATATTCAATTAAAAATATGAATAGACATTCGTACGTATAGTTTAAAACATACAGGAGGACCTATCATATTGATTTTTAAAGAATGAATAATTTTTGTCGCAATAATATGAATAAAAAATTTTTGGTCAAAGTTTGAGAAAAACAGATATAAACTTTAAACCCAAATAATACGATAATTTATTAACAATTTAAAAATCTAAAAAAAAAGGCTTATAATATTTAAAGCATGTATAAGAGCGCGGCGTAAAGGATTTTTTCAAAAATTAATTTTTTTGCTTTTAAAAAATGTAAGCAATAAAAATAGCAACAACATAAAAGAGACTTGATTGAAGTAAAAAGCCTAAATACCCTAAAAAATATTAAAATATGTTATGAATATTATATAAAATATAAATGAATTTGTTAGCAAGTATTAACGAGAATTTACTTATGATTACGTTAAAATACCAATTTTCAGTTTAATTGTGATGCCTTGTTGGATGATAACCTCATTTTAAGCAAGAATTGAAGGTTTAAATTTAAACTCCTTTTTAAAACATTTCTCACTGCAATACCTCACACATCTTTTAGAAAAAGTTATTTTGTTAATAGTTTGAAAACCATACATAATCACGTGTTATGATTTAAAATATGATTTTAACTTGTATGTAAGTATCGTACGAAAAGGGTGAAGGATACAAATTTAATAGTAAAATCAATTTCTTTCATTGCAATGATACATTCGCCGTAAACAGATATTTAGTTGTTAAACGTAATGTAACAAAAAATCCATAAAATTTGTAAAGAAAAAGAAAATAATAGCAAACATTTACTCATAACATATATACTTTTTAATAATAATTCACAATTATATCTGAATGATTTAATGTCTGTACATTATGTTCTTTAGTCGGGGTTGTTGAAGGACATTTTTTACATATTGTTGAAATGCAGAACTCTTGGGATATCACCCCAAATGTTTTCGACTGTTCAACGAAAAAAAAGTATGAACCACAAAGTTCGCGGCACGTATAAAGTCACGTGCTCTGACTTCGGTCGATCTCGCGAAATGTCAACGAGCCCCGTGTGCATATAGACCACGCGTCGTAAAACCCGCGCGTTCGCGATTGCACACAAGCAGAAGCCGCTCAATCGCTAAAATCTCGTGGCCGCAAACGCACGCGAAGGGTTTCACGGTCACCCGGCTAATCTAATAATTTTTCGAGTCTTGTACACCGGCTCTCGAGACCTTCTTCAACACACTCGAGGCCTCTCTTTCTCTTTCTACACGCATTATCCTGTTGCTTGCTAAACACAATAAGTATATATTATTTATTACATACCACGTGACCGCTGCATTGTTGTTTTTCGGCTAACGAAAAGTGAGATTCTGTCTATTACCGAATATTCAATTAAAATAAAATAATGGACGCCTAAATGCAAACTTTTCAATTCTGGGGAAAAATTACATCAAACTGACTCTGCGTACCAGAGAGGGAAATCTCGTCGGGTTGACGGACCTCGTAATTAATTTATCTTTAGGGTAAATGGCGGCAAACTACTAAATAGGCACTTACAATTTCACTAAAAAATATTATGCAATTTAACTCAAATTTTAATTAAAAACTCAAAAATTATTATTTTAAATAAAAAACTAAACGGCACGACTTATAATTCGCGAGTGCGTCAGGCACAAGCATATAGACCTAATCCTTGCAACGATAAAATGTAATAATCTAATCTTATATAGATACTAATAAATAATATAGACAATGCATAATGTAAGAAAATTATTTCATTATTATATTATGTTGTTCATAATGTGTCCCTTAATGTACACACGTACACCCACATACAAAATGTCATTAGGAAGTTTACACTGTTTATATACCAAGATGATTTGCTTCGGAGTAGAGCGCGTTTAAATAGGTAATTAGAATAAAATTGTAAATGCCGTTTGGCTTCGTCTTCAGCAGTAAATTACATGATTGAACTTCGTTGAATGGATTTAAACTAACGTTGGTATAGAGCCACCTAATATAAGGAACTGCAAGTTCTATTCTCTTTTTGTATTAATAATATACGTTTATTGATTTCATTTTATAATTTTGTGCAATACGAAATAATTAATTCCTAAAAAGGATTCTCGAATTCATTTATAGAATTTTAAAATTCGTAAAATAATGTATTTTGCAACTGCATTCTTAAAATGCAATATTTACTATAAATATATACTATAATAACACGTTATACTTACTAGTATAGTGAATAAAATCAGATTGGATTAATTCATAAAAAATTTTGAGGAAACGTTAACTTATTTCTTTCTATTTAAATATATTTATTTGATTCAAGTTTTATGATTATTAGAATTAAAATGTATATCTCGTAATAATATATTAAAAAAAAATAAATAAATAAAAAAAAAATAATAATAATATATTAAAAATACAAAAACATATATACAACAATCTGTGTGTTTGTGTGTATTATCGTATTGATAAAGAATAATGGATGAAAACCTTTATTTACACAGGGTAATAATTATGTTGAACTTGAGACGTACAAGTAATTAATTTTATTTTAAGCAATTCACTATAGCTTTGAAAATTTCTATTTTTATAACTTCAGTATACGTAAAGCTGTCTATAGACTTTTCAACAAATGTATATAACTAAAAAAAGTTCTACTAGTTGTAAAAGAAAAGCAACTTATAAAAGTCAAAACTTCTTTCAATAACTTTAATACTAATTTAATTAATTTTTACCGCCATTATCCAAAATGTTCCCTCGGGTACGAAATATTTTCAGAACAAATCGGATAGGATATGTGTATCGTACAAACAGAAAGTACATGCAAACCTGAGTTTATACAGAAAATGTCTTAACATGCTAGATATGTATCTATTTAGATGCACATAGATATCTATCTGTGTCATCTCATAAACAAGTAAAGAAGTCACAGTTCTCAGTAATTAAAAACTTTTGCAGTATAGTTTAAGAAATAATATAATATAATTAATTATTGCAATGTGTTGCCAAATTTTTCACGATTGTGTATTGTATACTTTACAAATTTTTCATCGATTGTCTGCACAAGTTTTCGTATAGATCAGTCAAGTTCTCTCGTAATTGTGTATTATTCTTCTACTAAAAATAAATCTGGCGTCATTATTTATTTATTGGTTAAAATATGCAGACAGATTTTGCTTCGAAGAGAAACAAATTATTTTTAATTTAACGTTTACCCTTGTTTTTCCAGCCTATAATATTACAGACCAATTCGAGTTACTAATAAGTTTCTTTTTTTTCAGGAAAAAACCTCTACAATAATGAACACGTAGCAATTAAAATGGTAAGAATTCCAATTTTGCTTAATATTATGTTACGTAAATTTCCGACATCGATGTATGCAAATTTCATTCTATACAAACATCAATTTATAAATACTTATTAATTTTTTGTACATGTTTTATTATTCTAAATTTATTCTATTAAATTAAACACAACATTGTGGATAATAAAATAGATTTTTTCATTATACAAATAGATAAAACTAAAATTGATTTTATTTAACTTATTGCTATTGATAACATCACATATTGTCTTACAAGTAACCTTAAAAATAGTAGTAAAATGCAAAATACTGACTAATATCGAAACGATTTCCGGTACGTCAAATCTTCTTAAAAATTCGAGAAACATACATATCAGAAAACATTCGAAACGGGATATACGGGTAAATAAAATACCTTATTTCTTATACTGAGAATCATTCATTTCGTTTTATCGATCGTATGAGAAAAACAGCGACAACTATTTAAAGACGTTAAAAATTGTATTATTTGAAATACAAATATAT
This sequence comes from Theocolax elegans, assembly GCA_026168455.1. Taxonomy (NCBI): domain Eukaryota; kingdom Metazoa; phylum Arthropoda; class Insecta; order Hymenoptera; family Cerocephalidae; genus Theocolax; species Theocolax elegans. Next base: position 48,416,990 of record CM047429.1, on the reverse strand, counting down.
GTGTAACCGTCGGCATGTAATCCAAGAAAGTCCGTGTTTATGTATTTGTATGAGTTAGTATTTAACATCCTATTGATTAAACTTATATTTATGAGTCAATCATTTTATTGATTATATTACAATAAGAGTAATAAATATTCAAATTAAAAATAGCAATTCTTTTTAATTTAATAGAAGATACATTGATCTTGAAACTTTGAATGCTCTTTTTTTTGCAAGCATACTAAATACTTATATAATTTTTTAATTTTATACAATATTAGTTTACTTGAAATTTCTTTGATTTCTGGAGAAGACAAATTTATTCATAATAGTAAGAATCTATAACATCTACGATGTTTCGACTGCTGGATTAACTATATACGAGTATAACTTTTTCCACGTTTATATAATCAACTTATAATCAATAATGAAAAGTAGTATATAAATTCTGAAAATGTTGCTATATACCAAATTCTATAAAAATGTATTCTGAAATGTAACATTCATATTTCTAATCACACTGTTATAAAGTTTGCATACTTCCTAAGTATTGAGAATTTAATAAAAGTACTAAAAATTAATTAATTAAAAAGTTTTGTAATAGTTTTCAAACAAACTATATTTATATAATACTATTATACACGGAAAAGAATTTTGTAATAAAAATTATTGTGACAGGACGATAAAAATGATAAAAATTTTCTTGCAAAAAAATTATGCCTCTACAAGTTAATATTATCGTGTTGTTACGATACCTATATATTAGAAAATTGTCGTTGTGTACCAAACAAATAATTGAATAATCTACAAAAAGAAAAATGATTTATAAAAAAAGTGGTACTGCTCGGAAGAAAAAGTGTACGAAAAAGATAATAATTGTTTGTCGAAACAGGAACTAATGAAGACGAAGGCGCCACAGCTTCATTTGGAGTATAGGTATTACAAATTATTAGGTACACACGGTAAGTATCGCATTAATAGTGCAAACACTGCGAACACGACGGCGAATGTGCAATACTTATCTGAGAATGCAAGTGTAGAAGGCGTGCCGGAAGTATACTATTTCGGACCGTGCAACAAGTACAATGCGTTGGTGATGGAACTCCTTGGTCCTAGCCTCGAAGATCTTTTCGACCTTTGTGGGAGAAGATTTACCTTAAAGACCGTCCTCAACATTGCCACGCAACTCGTAAGTATTTGCGGTTTCCGCTGCTATTTCCGGACGCTCTACTACTGCGAAACCGGTCTCTCTCTCTCTCTCTCTCTACTTCATCTCTCATTTTTCAATCCTTTTTATCTCCTGCACCGCCTTCGGTACGGTATATAATGGAACAACGTTTCTTCGATCTCTCAGACTTGCTTAATTAGAAGCATTTTGGGACTCTTTCCAGAGCAAGGATCTTATATCAAAAACATTAAATTTTTACGGCTCTGTAATATAGATAATGTTATATCTTACTTTTTATTAATATGATACATTATAGAATTTGACTTCTTACATACGTATAAAAAATTATTTCTTTATTTGTATTATAATATACTGTCATCGTACGTCATAAATTTATAAGCTGTTATCAGGAACAATATTTTTATCATTATCATCGAATCATATCAAATTTTTTTAAGTTGTACAAAAGAGTATTGATATTGTATAAGATGCAACTTTGATTTGACCTATTTTACAAGATTCTGGTAATAATACACACATAATCGTAAATTCAAGTTTTGCGAATATAAAAATACGTATAACAGTAACCACAGTTCTATTAGTCAGTAAATAAAATAATACATTGTAGTTATGAACATCCACATTATTCACTATATATTTGTTTTTACTGTCATACTTGTTTTTTTTTTATCCTTAGTGATTTAGTAAATTATAAAAAATATAAAAATAAAATATAGTTGATGACTTGAATGCAAAAATTAAATGTGTTACTCAAACTGTGTAATATTTGTATCTTAACGAGTATAAAGACTACATTCGAAATGGTCTAAGAAATATAAAAAGAACTAAACAATTAACATGTTTGAGAATATTATGCAATGTATTTATTTAAAATGATCTAAACAAAAAATGACGCAGCCTGACCGATTTTCATCTGAAAAATAATTAACGTAATTAGTGCATTTTTGTTAAAAACTGTCTGCGTCTAAGAATTAATTACCATTCATGCGGAATTTCATTGCGTATCATACCGTATAATTAAGCGAAACAATTTAATTTTTCTAGTACAGTTATCTTCCATTAGAAACTACATAAAGAATAAAACGTGAATTAAAACTCAAATTTATAGAAATTTTTTAATTATTAAATGTTTAAAGCTAGATATACCGAGAGTAAAAGTAATTAAATTATGCGTAGTTTTTGAACAAGTATATATTAAAAGAATTAATCTATCATTTTAAACCAATTTTAATTGAAAATATTTATTCCTCTAAATTTCTATCGAGTTATTCGATTAAAATCCGCACATTTAAGAACTCTTTGTCGATCATAATTGACACCTTTTCTTTCGCGAATATACGTAAAGAAAGCTATTTCATTAATCTGGGGTATTTGGTTACAGCTCCATAGGATAGAATACGTTCATAGTCGGCATCTCATATACCGGGACGTAAAACCGGAGAATTTCCTCATCGGACGAAGTACGACCAATAAGGACAAGATCATCCACATCATCGACTTCGGACTAGCCAAAGAGTACATAGACCTGGAAACCAATAAGCACATACCTTATCGAGAACATAAAAGTCTGACGGGGACGGCGCGGTATATGAGCATCAACACGCATCAAGGCAAAGGTTATTGTAACCTCTTTTTTTTCTTAGTCTAATCAGCCCGTTTCTATTCTGTTCCAGTAACTACTGATTTCGCATACATAACATTTTTCGAATTCGGATGTACATACTAATGTTATTTTTTGTGCTTCTCGCTTGTTAAACACTTTTTTTCTGCTAGTCTTATATTTTTAAATCATTGTTTAAATCGAAATTAATTCATGTTAGATATATAAACATTTTCAATTGTAACAATTTTATTATGTATAATAATACTGTAGATAAGTAATACAGTATATTTTATGTTTAAAAATAATCTCGATACATTAAATGCTATATATTGAAAATTTTTAACAAAATTTACAATGCAATTGGAAATAGTTAGGAAATAATGATTACTTACTTTAATGTATAGGGATAATTGTGGAAGAGTATTTAAAAAATTAATTTTTGTAACGGCGGTGTATTTTTGTTGTGTAGTAAAACCATTTCTTATCCTTACATTCTATCTTATCTAATTACATCTAATGGTTGGTCTATTATATGGAACCACTTCGTGTAAATGTAACTGTTGACAATGAATTTACAAACCTAATTAATTTATTAAGGTAAACAATTGATACATTATATTTTATATACGTTTAAAATATTTTTTAAATAAAATAATAATATAGTGATATGTAAATATATACTTTAAAGCTAAGTTCTTAATTTAATTAAAAACCTATTTGTAGTTAATTAAGACTTTAACTAAAGGTTTTCTTTTAAAGAAGCTTATCATTATTTAATATTTACGTCGCATTGATATTTATTTATCTGCAACATCTAGTAAAAAAAACCAAAACTAGAAAGAACTTCCTATTTATTACGAAAAATAAAATGTAAAAAAAAGAAAATCAGAAGTTTATCAGTGACGTTAAATGTTTCAATTGTGAAGTAAAAATAAACATATTGATGAAAAATAAAAGACCATTACTAATAAAGAAAGCCTTGTCGATGTTAAATCCGACTACACTTACCCTTTCAACCTTGTCCCAAAGTAAAAAAATAAATGAGGATTTCAAATGTATATTGAAAAAGAAAAGCTCAATCAAAGCATTACTTTGCCTGTACCAAAAACTGTAGATATATGTATATATGGTAAAACATCAGGGAATAATATTCACAATAAACTTTGCTATACTAATACAGAAATGTATATGTAAATATCAACCTTACTTATTTATGTATGTCATAATTACATTTTTTTACTTAAGTACATTAGTAGTATTATAGATTTAAATTCAATTATTCTAGATCACTAAATATTGCACATTCTTTGTTAAATAAAGATTTTAAGATATGATTTATATGATTACGTAATTAAAATTGTACGCGCAAAATATAATTTTCTAGATATGAATATATGATAGTAAGAAAGAGAGAATTATCTACATTGAACATAATAAAAACAAAAAATAATAAAAGCGTTAATTATTTTTTTATAAGTAATTATGTATCTAATTAAACTTAAATAATATTACAGAACAAAGTCGAAGAGATGATCTCGAGGCACTCGGACACATGTTCATGTACTTTTTGAGGGGCAGCCTACCATGGCAAGGACTGAAAGCTGATACGTTGAAGGAGCGGTACCAAAAGATTGGTGATACGAAGCGGGCGACACCGATCGAAATGTTATGCGAAGGTCATCCCGAAGAGATGGCTACGTATCTGCACTATGTACGACGACTCGATTTCTTTGACACGCCGGACTACGAGTACCTGAGGAAACTCTTCCAAGATCTATATGATAGAAGAGGTTTCGCCCACGACAACGAGTTCGACTGGACGGGCAAAACCATGGTGGGTCTCGACAACTCGGCTTCAAGTCCTCAATATCAAAACCTACAAAATTAACTCGCACGACACCTACTTACTATTTTCTTCCAAACCCTTCAAACTAACCTCTACCCCATTGTCTTTTATGAACTAAAAGATTCTTTTTTCTACGCTTTAATACTGGAATTACTGAAATGTGCAACAATAAACTCTCATTTTATATACATGCATGAAATTTTTAACGGTGTGTATTTGTGTGTGTGTGTGTGTGTGTAATTAAATCACGGAAGTAAAATATAAAGAAAAAATAACCGCGGAACGTTAAGAAAATATAGAGGCTTATTACTCGAATATGTTTCAACTTTGCATGCCGTCCTCTCTAGCCACCAAACTTTGCACAGCTCAGAGCGCTAAGGATGGCTGCTCCGTCTCATGTAGAGAAAACTAAATCTGATAAGGTTGGTATCCTACACAATATCGTCGTATCTTCGTAGGAATCAAACGAATATGCTTTATCGCTCGGTAATCTCAACGTTTTCTTAAGTACGCACTACTATTCAAGTACGTTGTGTGTGTATATATATATATATCTGCTGTATATGTATATCGTCAATTTTTTTATATTTTTATCTCGTTTTACGTTTTTCCTTTTTGTACTAATTTGATTATTTATGGATTGTTACAGTTGACTCCAGTGGGATCGTTACAGACAGGCCACGAAATCATTGTGTCACCAAATCGCGACAGACATCCTACAAATTATAAGGTAATGATCAATTAACGGTCTATAAATGTAGCATGCGAGTTTGTAGCTACGAATTCTTTCTTTACGATTTGGATGTAATAATAACCGCATGAGAATCCGTTGAGTCGAGAATTTTGCAGCTAAATACGATTTGTTTGTAAATGAAAAAAGAAAAGGTAAATGCAAATATTAAACGATTGTCTTCTTCCATTGACCGCACGGAATTTATCATAAGGAGTCCGATGAGGAAGACGCGATTCTCATGATGGACGAAATTTGTTGCATGGAAATGCGGGGCAACTACGTAAGCTCTTTTATAAAAAAAATCTTCAACAGAGTCGAGAGTAAAGAGTAGGTTAGATTTGCTTTTATAATGTATGAATTATAATTATGCCAGATTAGATACATGTTCATTAGGTAGAATGTAATAGCATAGATAAAACGTCGAGTTACTTTGCGATTTGTCGATATTATTGGGGATCGTGCTTGGTCGCGTGTTAACCAAAGCTTTTCACCAGGGTCATCGGAAAAGCTATTTTCAATTTTGTTAAATGCAGTTGTAAAAAAACTAATGCTTTAGGCTAAATTAATCAAGAAAGATAATGAAAAAAAAATCCCTTGACAATACGTATTTAAATGTACTTTAACAAATACAAAAAATCGAAAAAATAATTTTAAAAACTGTTTATATATATTTTATTAACACAACGCAGACAATTAACGTATTTAAATAAAAACTGTTATTAAGACACAAATAAATAAAGTTACAACAGTGCAATACTTCAATAATGTACTTTGCAATTATAAAGAAATGTAAGTAAATAAGTAAATTTTTAATAATGAGCTCGGGTGTTCAATATAGTTTTGATTTGAATTAAAAAAAAACCTAAAATTTTGATTTTTATTACTTATAAATAATATTTATGGACAAGTCATTTTAAAATTAATGAATATGCAATCTATAAATAATGAATGAATATATTAGTTGATGAAAATATGTAATCAAATTCACTTGTATATTTTGATTATTTTAATTTAATAATTAAAATATATAGGAATTCTGAAGAAAACAATTTTTTAAACATTTTATTGCTTGTGAATAGTATTATTTTTTAACTTAAATCTAAACTAAATAAGTTGTTTACATAAAATATCACTTTTCAAACTTGTTTCTAATAATAATTTTTGTTTATTCTCAATTTTATGTTCATTAGTAAAGAAATCGAAGCAAGAGTAAATAAAAACGATAATAAACTGTTAATAAATACACTGCATTAACAAAATGTAAAAAAAAATTTAATCTGGTGAATTTGTAGGAGATATTACACATACATGTTAGGAACGATGATAAAGATACGCGTATTTCGGTAACAAAAGGTAAAATCTGACACATTATGTAAATTTTTTTTTACTAACTCGTACCGTTTGCGACGTTGCGTCGTGCTTGTTCCTTCAGGACGCGGCTGGTGGCGGGGTGGGAGGAGGGGGCGGTAAGGGGGTGGGTGCCACGTGGCCTGACACGGTCAAGCAATCGGGCACCGGTGGCACCTTGACACCCGCCGACAGACATGGCTCCGTACAGGTGAGTCCATAACCACTCGCAACTATACACAACGTATCTTCATAATTCTTATTTTATTCTCTTACGATTTTTTTACCATTCACATAATTAAGATAGTTTTACTGAATTTGATAATATATTTTTAATAATAACAAAATTGTTTCTTGTTTTATAACTTTATGTTACAATTTTACTTTACATGCATATCATTATCTTAAACTTACACTTTAATTCAGTAAAACATTCTCTACAACACAAATATCAATATATTTTTATACTCAGTTAAAACTAAAAAACATTTTGGTTCACTTATCAGTTATTTTACAAAATAATTGAATTTAATAAAATTATTTATGAAATTTATTATTGGTAGTTATTATTATTATTTAAATTGTATTGTGACTTAATTTATTTAGCATGTGACGTTTTTTTTCTTTATTCCTAATATATTGGTAATATGAAATATCAAATATAAACTAAATATACAAAATGTAAATATTATGAAATTTTTTGATTTTTTGTAAAAAGAAATTTTGTTAAATGTTTTCTGAATCTAATAGTTTTTATATTTATATTGTTGATACTTTATGTATATTATCTAATTGTGTCGAGCAAAAGAAAAACAAAGATTTCATTTACTCAAACAGCAAAACTTACAGTCGTAACTCAATACGTTTCTATTATGTGAATCATCGACAATTAATTTCGAATCTCGACGCTTTACTCTCAATTTTTATTTTTTTAACATTTTTGTTTTGCACTCTGTTATTTATATACGCCATTATAATCTCTGTGCTCTCGCGTAAATACGCGTATTTAACAAAGGAAAAATAATGAGTAACACAATCACTTATTTTTAATATTCAACATTTTGGGGGTACAAAAAGCAGTTTATTAATTCGTTTAACATTAATGTATAATTATTAACTTATACTTACAACATGTTCTAATTGACTATAAATGTATATGCTAAATGTAGAGTATAAATATAGCATACTCTGTTTATCAATCTAATAGTTATAAATTTCATTATTAGTATTCCATTACATTAGTAAAATATTTCAATCTTTAAGAGATTTTTCTAATTAGATTATGTACATATTATTTTATTACAATATTTAATTAAGGTAATAAGTAAAATTCATTATGAATTTATGTATTTAGCTGTTAAAGGGATTTATATATGTTAGGGAAAAATATTTATGTTAATACAAATGAAAATTTACATATAATTAGATAAAATGATCAGATGTTTAAAAAAGCTTCTTTTTTATTGCAGCATGAAAGCATTAATTATTATGTTTCTTTTATACTAATTCATAAATCTAATTTGCTATTTTATTTTAGTTTAAAGCAATTGATTGGAATAAATTGTCTGACAAATTCTATTTAATATTTTTTTTTGCATATTAATTTCATTTATTTTCTTTCTAATGATTAATTCTTATTAATTTTTCCTGCATAGTTCAATTTCATAATAACCAAAACTTATTCTTTCATTGTTATAGTATTAGATAATTGCAAAAATGTTATGAATATGTTTAATATAAACATACTATATTGCAACAAACATAGGAAAAATATTAATTGGTATAATTAAAAATATTTTGTATTACTCAACAGGTTGTTTCCTCGACTAATGGAGAATTGGCAAATGATGACCCTACTGCTGGGCATTCGAATACACCAATAACAGCACCTCCAGAAGTAGAAATGATAGACGAAACCAAGTTAGTATATATTTCTAATATTTTTGTAACTCTTGCAATCTCTTTCTCATCTTCATTTCAATACATCTTTTTTTCTCGTTATGTTGCATTAGAAAATATTTATATCATAATTTAGAAAAATCTCATCTAATCCTAGCTCATAAGTTCTTTTAATTATTAATTAAGCACAAATAAGTATTAATAAATGCACATATCTTGAAATATTACAATAATTGTTAATTTGTAATAAAAATTCGACACAAACGTATTAAAATTAGAGGTATTTAATGATTTTTTTTTCATTTATTATTTATTTCTCTTTTTAGATCGAAAATACAATGTAAAAATGAAGTATGCATACAAAATTCGTATGAATTGCCGATTGAAACTGTAAGAGCTATACATGAAGCTTATAAACATATATTAAAACAATATCCATGGCCAATGCGAAATTTTCTATTGACTAACATTGTTGAAAAAATTAAAAAAGAAGGAGCTTTCGATATTCCTATTCAATTTCGGTGACGATGGTCATAGTAAAACTTTGATTTTTATTTTATATAATTATACAATGATCGTGAATCAAATACAAGTTAATGTATGTGTCAGAACTAAATTTTTTTTTACAAATGCGATTGTAAAGTGCTTTGCTCTAGCACGTGTATATATTCTTTTTAATGCAAATATTAAAAATAAATTGCTGCACTTGACGCTTTCGACGCTTATTCTCATATCCTTTTTTCCAATGCTGTTCACACTAATTCATTAAAATAAATTTTAAGTAACATTAATATTAATATGTATACAGTTACTCTACATTTATTATTTAAAAAATTGTAAGTAACAAATTATTGAACTTTACAATACATATCCATCATTTAACCTAATGAATAATATAGTGTACCTATCAATATTTTTCATTCTCCTACTTTGAAATCAGACATTTTTTAGAATTATTTCTTACACCTATGATTATTAAAGTAATATAAAAGAAATAATTTGCTCAAATTTTTATGTTGAGTATATCTTATATTGTAAGTTGTATATATGTTTTTATGATAATTTTTTAAGACAGATAAAAAGGTACATTGCAATTGATGCAAACGACCATTTGGCTTTACAAATAAATAAAATTCTGGAATTAATTATATAAGATCTAAGATTATTATTATTATTATTATTATTATTATTATTATTATTATTAGAGTACAAAAGTAAGTAAAAATTTACAAAATATATTTTTATAAATGAAACTCTAATATTTAACCTTAATAACTGAGATAAAAGAAAACTGTCTGATTATTCTATGTGTAAATGCACGATATTTCGGCTTTTTAAAAATAAATGCACGTGTACAATCACCTTCGAAATATCTCCAACCACGTAGCACAAAAAATATCTTAAAGATCGGTACCGGGAAATGGCAACGATTCTAAGTCCTATTAGTATTTGCTTAATTTCCAGATGCTGTTGCTTCTTCAAGCGAAAGAAGAAGAAAAGCGGTAGACAAAAATGACCGACTGTGTCGGTAGGACTCGGTGGCACAGGGGTTCAATGTGCGGGTGTCAACGCCGGGGGAACAAACGTGGCCGTAGGAGGAGACCGACTTGGTAAAAGAGGTCTAATCGGTCACCGAGAACGCGATCCAGAACGCGAGGCTGTTACATTGCTAAGGGCGAGCAGTCATTCTGCTTCTCGTGACTCGGTCCTCCATACGACTATCACTCTTACCCCAACGCCCACACCCCCGCCTCTCTCCAATTGAATTGTACACTGACACACAGACATAGGAGACACGAGATTATTCGTACACTTACATACAATTGCACAGCCATTGCATGAGACCTGCCCCTACATTCGGCTAATGTTTTCTTATAGATTTGATCATTGATAGGGATTATGTGATGCTATTGGGGTACTGAATTGGATACATTGTTTAAAACGTCAAAATTAATTACAAATTCAAATTTATCACGTTCTAAATACTTGAATTTGCATGTATAATATATAATGTATCACTTTTCACCAAGATAACCAGAATACTATCCTGCTTACAAGCAATAATTAAATATGTTTGTTCGTTCATTAAATTAATTGTTTAAAAAAAATTACGTAGTATAATTTTAAGTTAGAGTAGTTCAAATGATTTATTTAATTAATAAATTATTAAAAATTAATTTAAACTTTGCAATGCGATAGATAACTACAATACGCAGGGCAGTGTACTTGTTATTTTAGCTTAAAGCGATTAATTTTTCATTATTATTAAAAGAACAAAAATTTTATACGCGAGAAATTTGAATTATAAATTGGTCGTGACACTACCTTAAAGAAATAATTTCGGGATGATTATATCTTTCATTTATCTTGTTGAGTCTAATAATATATCATTGTATATTTTATAATTTTTTAAACCAACATACACTTAAAATTATTGGAAAAGTATAAGTTAGACATCTTTTTTCATCTGATTTTATAATCACAATTTCCAAATCTAATATAAATTAAAAAAATAATCTTTACAGCTGCAAGCCTTATTAAACAAATCATTAGTTTATTGATAGTAATTCGAGATAATCTAATAATTTTTAATATGTCCAGCCCAAAGATATTTCACTTTTCGCATGTCATTATCAAATTATTTAACATTTTTTAAGTATTAAAAGGAACATGTACATTTTAAACTGTCAATAAACTGTTCATAATAAGCATATAATGTGTGTACTAACGAATATTATTTACAATTAAAAACAAATATGTCCTGTAAAGAATATCTGTAAAGAGAACTTGCTTTAATGTTGTCAAATAAGAATATAATCATTATCATTTTCTCAATCTAACTAAAAGTTATAATTGTTATTTAGCATCGCTTCATCCCAGTCAATAAATCAAAGACAAAATAAAACATAAGGCCGATAAAAATAACAAAGAGATGCATCCGACCGAAAACTAACAGGATTTGAACTACCGCAGATTTCGCGTACTGCTACAGATAAAAATATTAACTATTATCGTCCCTTATTATTATTGCAACATTCTTATTATTTTTATTATTATTATGGTTTATTATTATTATTACAATTTATTATTGATTACTATTATGATTATTGCTACTATTATTAATTCATCATCGTCTTCATGATCATCGATATTATAACTTTGATCCACCCTTCGTTCTTTCCCTCCCCAGCCCCTCCAATCGCTTAAATAAGGTCGTTGGTTCGTTAATTATCTTCGTTGTCGTCGTCATAGCCCTCCGTGAAAATAAGAAAAAAATAATGAAACCGTGGAAGTTGAATCATTGTTGACGGAAAGTAGCTTAATTGTCTGTGCGACGAAAAATGAAAAATATAAATAAATAAAACGCTTCTTCACGACGTAATTATCTTGCGCTTCTCGAGATAGAAAGGTGTACGTGTGTATGCGTATGTGTGCGTGTGCGCATATACATATATCTATACATATACTTGTATACACACACTCACACACACACATACACAACAGAGAAACACACACCGAACGAATTCGCAAACTGGTTGATTTAATGACCGCAAAACGATTATTTTCGTTCGAATTGAAAGATATATATGTATACATATACGATGGAAAAATTTCTCTAAGGAATTGATAATAAGAAGGTGGGAGCTTATTTCCTCTTTGTGTAATTGTTGATTTGAAACTTGTATATTTAAGGTATGGATCTAATTATTTAAATAGCGAAGATATTGAAAAAAAGACATTTTTTTTCCTCGCTGGTAGAAATTTTCCCATCTGAGAGTGTGTGGATTTGAAAGTGAGATAGAAAGAATGAGAGAAAGATACTGCAATCACAAACTGTACTAAAAAGAAACGTGAAAAAGAGAAACCTTGCGTTATATGAAAAAATGTGATAGCGTTATATATATATATGGGCTCAATTTATTAATTCTGTTCTCAAACTTACACTTTGATACCATTGACTACCGTCGCATATTGTTAACAATTTTTGCGTATTATATATATATATAGATTAAAACGAAAAAGTTTTGCCTTTTAGATGAATAATTGATCGAATGGTAATTACATGTTTGAACCATATACATGTATAAATAAATATATATATATATATATATATATATATATATATATATATATATATATATATATATATATATATAAGTTTCTCGGTCCGGGAACTTTTTTTTAAAAATTGGTATTGTCGATCCGATGTAATTTTTTCATTATGGAGGCTTTATTAACGCTTATGACTACATAAGAGAAATACATTTAGACAAAAAGTTGTATCATTTTTGTACCGACGTTCCTTTTTGTAGTCAGCTTGGAAAAAAATATTGCAACTGCCTTCAAAGGAAAATTTTGCACGATATAACAAATTTGACGATACACTCACCGATGAGAAGTGTTATTTGTATAAAAAAGGATAAATAAAATGAAATAAAAATACTATTGTTCAACGTGTCACGAGCGTACATAATACCTACCATAATGGCGATGAATAAAAGTGAAACCCCGTACACACACAAACACACACCTTTAGGTCTAATGTATTGTAATAAATTGCATTTTATAGGTGTCTCTTTATAAATCGAGTCCATGCAATCAACCGCGGTTTCTCTGACAAATGCATGAAAACATAAAATAAGAAAAGTAATTGAAGAATTTAGTCAAACCGTGAATTTTAGCACGCTCCCACATTATTCTAATTATTTTGTATATATTTAAGTTTCATTTACGAGATTTTGTGGTTGCTGCATGGAAATCTGTTACTTTTTACGATATCTCCACCCGCCCCAAATCCCCCTTCGACTATATATCAAAATGTAATTACTATTGATTGTCAATACCTCTGCCGCCTCCCCCTTATACACCCTACATATAATTACAATTACTTAATTTATGTACATAAAAGAACGACGAAATTCTTTTAGTTTAATTGATATATAACAAATTTTAGAATAATTATTGCCTAAGAATGTTACGAAGCGGAGAGTGGTATGCATCTAGATAACGCGAGACTGAAAAATATCATTGGACCACATATATACACATGAAACCGAAAATAGCAAATCCATTTATTCATATTGTATTGTTAAACGAGATGTTTTTCTCTTCATTATCAGATTTTTCGTTATGATTAATATTACTATTAATACTATTATTATTTTATTACTATTTTTACACATTGTAATAATTTTTAAACGTTTTCGAAAATGTACACCTCTCTCCTCTTTCCTTTTCTTAATCTTTATACATGCGTACACGTAGTAAGCTGTGATTGGTTCTGGATGTTAATTTTTAATAATTATGTTCTTAAAAAAAACAAATGTTATTTAACAATTAATTTTTTCGCAGAAGTCGAATTGTTCAATGTGTAACACTGACCGAACAGAGGCACATACACGGCGTAAAGAAAGTCGCCATGTATAATCCTTGTAAATAATGTCGTTGTGTTGCAGACGCTTAAAAGAGTAAAAAGAAAGTCGCTACGAAGCATCGTGCGTTTTTTGTTTTGCGTATCGGATCTCAGACAACCCCCCCCCCCTTTTTTTCTCCTTTATTTTATAAAAAAATATAATGTAACTCTATGCATATATATACTTTTTTTAAATTTTTTTTTAACGAAGTTGCCTCGACGCGTGTTCTAAAGAACAGCTTTACTTTTTATTGAAAATTATCAACGTCAACAAATCATAGTGATACTTTTAAAAGAATAAAAGATCGAGGAAACGAGGCGCATTAAATTATTCGAGTGTATTATCAACTTACAAAAAAGTTATTGATAACTTTTAAATAATATGGTTTTTCGTTTTTGATTCATGAATTTGCTACCCTTTGCTCTCCTTTTCCCAAAGTCTTTTTTGATAAATATACGTATGTTCAAGTATTTGTATCGAATAAGTACCTATTATATTAATCGAATAATTTAACGAGATAAGGGTCAATTCAGAATCACTAATGTAAATTTTTGTATAAAAAGTACTTTTAATCAAATACGTTTTTCTTTGTCTCTATTATACAAAATAACTGTTTACAATCCTTTTTGTTCTTTATACAATGTACATACATTTAAAGTGCGTTAAGTTTTTTAGACTGAATGTTGATAGTTTCAACGAGTCCTTTACCAATGACATAAAAATCTTCAATCATTGCAGACACATTCAGTATTAACTTCCTATCGCTGTTAAACTTTTGACAATGCGTGTTCGAGACTTTGAAATCTTTAACTTGCAAAGCTTGTGGTTTTAACAAGACTCCTATGATGTTGCCGCCATAAGTATCGTGGAAGAAGAGAGCGAAATCGTTATAAATACTCTGTAAAAACAAAGCAAAAATACCAAGTTTAGAACGTTGAGTAATATACATGTTTTCTTATTAATATTAAAGATCAAACCTTACCACTGCTATCAGAAATAAATTACATATCGAAAAAGATTTCAGTAATAAATAAACTATGTAAATGAAGTCATACATTATTTGTCATTAATGCACTGTTACAGAATTTTGGGTAAAATCGGGATTTCGAGAGGATATAACATGTTCTGTTAGTACAATTAATTTGGAATTTTGTTAAAATTTACTTATGCTTTTATATTATTTAAGAGTTACATATTTTTAATCCACTTGTATGAATTTAAAGTTAATCTGATTTTACATATAATATTTGTAAAATAAAGAATCAAATTTTTTACTGCGTAAAATTAATTAGGTTCACTAAATTATTGCATTAAACTAAGGTATATCCAAATAAAATATTTGTAAAATAATGAAAAGATATAATGTTAGCATTAACATTGGTCAAAAAAACAAATAAATTTTAAGATTTATAAGCAAGTTTTCAAAAACAACATTAGTGTTACCGTAAACTTACTTAATGCGCTGTTTTTTAAACATTTTTTAATAATAAAGTTCATTTTATTCATTGAATTTGTTATTGATCGAGAATATTATTGGTTTATCCAGTCAGAATTATTCTCGTATAAATTCAAATTCACAATTTTACTTGTTTAGTATTATTCTAAATAATTATCTTTAATTTAGTTTCAAATAAAACATTACTAAATTGTTCATTCGAGGTTTGAACAATTATTACATAAAGCTATAAAGTTAAAATAAGGTTTCAAGACAAGAAAGTTATTGTACCTATTTCTTTTTTCATTCTATTTCGAGCAATAAAAATGAAAAATATTTTAAATGATAATAGTAGATGTAAAAATAGTAAATATTTGAAACTGTTACTCAATCTTCAATCTAGTAATATTTGAAATATTTGAAATACGGTCCTCATAAATAAAAAAAATAATAATTACTCTCAATTCCTTCAAATATTCGGAGACCGGATCAAAACCAATAACAGGTATCCTGGCTTTCGAGTGTTCTTTAAACGGATGCAGATCAACTTTTTCAAAATTTTCTCCAATACATATAGTTTCGAGTCTTCGAGCGTTCAATGAAGATTTTAATTCTATTAAGCAATCGTACTCCGATAGAGATGGTATAAAAAGAGGACTACTAGAAATGTAGGTACTGGTAAATAATTGATTTTCGAGAATCTTAATAGCTTCTCTTGCCAATGAACCAATGCGATTAAGAACCAACATCGTAGGTGCTTTTTTCGTCCAGATACTCGACTGATGGTCGTACGGCGTTGAAATAAAGAGAGGCGGTAAAGTTTCTCGAGACGTACTAAATGTGTTATCGATTTCTACTATTTCTTCACCTGAAATTAAATTTTTTTTATACAATACATTACTAAGATTAAAGACTAGTATCTTAATAATCTTAAATAAAGATTAAATTTGCTTAAATAATAATAAAGAATAAAGGTGATACCAAGCAAGTAGATTATTATGATAAATTCGATTTCTCCAATAGAAACACAAAAGTTATTTTAAATCTACTCGAGGTATTTTAAATTATTCTATTTTTCATAAATAATTTGCTGATCTAAAACTTACGAGTCATTTCCTTATTAAAGTTAACGATTATAGGCTCGGTACTCCAATGATCTTTGGCGAAAGATTCGAGAAACCGATGAAAAGCCACCTGTGGTAATTGAGCTGGTTTATATGGATCGGAATTGAGATATAACGAGGCCATAAGTAAATCGACCACGATATCCGGCATGTGGAACTCATCAATTAGGTGGGCTGATAGCCAACGTTTTGCCAAACAGCAGGCAGGTCCGAACGAAGGCTGCTGGCAGTGAATTCTGATAAATACAATTTTCTTTAATTCAAGTCAATTTATGCGCTTTTTTATTGATATGTTTATTAATAATATGTTTTAAAATTATTTATTATTATTATTATTAAAAGTCAATTTAAAATCAATTTAAGGAGAAATGATAGCCAAATTACAGGAATCTACTTTTAAAAACTTAAAAATTTTCTGTAATTACCGAACTACAAATCTTGTAAAATTCATACGTGACACTTGAGTAATATAGAAGAAGCCGACCGAGATTTATTTTGAAATAATTAATTTTATTTTTAATTAATTAAAAATTATTAACCTCGCTTCGTCGGTAATGATAGGTGAAAATTGATTATTGCGGCTGCATGAAAATCTCGATCATTTAGTGATCAAAAATAAAAAAAATCATACGTACTATTCAAACCAAGTAGAAGAGCGTTTCAGAGAGATTTTTTGAAAAGTCAACCTATTGTTAATTAAAAAATAAATAAGGATTCCAATTTTTTAGTTTCGCATCTCCTTAATAATAAAAAATTACAATCTTTTAAGTAAAAAAATTATTTGTTTTTATAAGCTATTTTTTTGTTAGAATATTTAAAATTTAGGTATTATTTAATTAATTAAAATATTGTTTTAAATTAAAAGTAATAGTGCTTTATACCCATATAGTGCACCAGTGATTCTAGGTAAGTGAAAGAGTTGGTTTTCTAATTCTGTTGATTCTTCGTTATCACGATATTTTAATACTCCATCTTCACCTACTTGTTGTTTAAGTAGACCAATTTCTTTCTGATGAGCTATTCTGAATCGAAAAACTAATCCATCCTAAAAATAATAAATAAATTTAATAGACACAAAATATTAAGAATATTAGGAATAATTTAAAAAATTTATTTCACACTTATTTAATAATAAGAGCAACCCTGCAGCAAGCTTTTAAAAAAATCACCTTCATGATATCGATATGATGAAGAGAACCTTGAGCGCGTACTTTGCATTGTTTCCTGACACACTCAGCGATTTGAAGATAAAAAGCTGCTTTAGTCATTCGTAAAGCCTCAAGATCATCTGGCCACTTGCCACTCATTGTCATCTGTATAACACCCTCGACAGGTGATAGGTGAAATGGTACTTCATTCACAGTTTTCTCCTCGGTAAAGAGTAAGTGTGTTTTTCCAGACACTACGTTTACTTCGTCCGGTCGATGAATAGTCGATAAAGGTGGAAAAACGTTAGTATAGCGAAACAACGAATTGCAACCTTGAACACCGCTTATCGAGAGTGGTAAATCACTTAAATTAGTCAATTCTTTCTCCAAAGAACTAAATATATTGAGCACTTTGAGAGTTGCTTCTTCCATGCCATAGTTATATTTCGTAAATTGTACCTGATTTTTATTTTATATTGTGTTAATGAAACTATGCAATGATTGATTAAACATTTATTTAAATATATATATTTTTCTCTTTTAAAAAAATTCTAATTTTTAATACCTTCTTTAAATTTAAAACGTGTTCCACTTGATTGTAACAATAAAAGTAGTGTGTCTTTCCAAATAATTTGAGTTTTTCTTCTAGTAAGTATGTAGTAATTATTTGAGGTATTGCACGTTTTTGTGCGATCTTTGCATTTTCTTTGGACCAAACAACAGCTTCACAAATTGTACTATCTTTAAATCTACGAAGTTCTGATTTATTTCCCCAGAATTTTCTAAACTCTTGAGCCTAGAGAAAAGAGATTCGGTGTGAATTAATTGTAGAAAATACAAACTAGTAGAAAACAAATATATATACTTACTTCAACAAGATTAGCACCTGGTCCTTTGTCTATAACATTGAAACAAAAATTTGGGTCTAGTTGAATACCTATGTAACATTTTTCAATATCATTTGGAATTTCATCATTTAACCCCCATTCCTTGATTTTACGTGGCAAAAAATTGATAAATGATATTCTTCTCCCTAATCCTTGTTTTAAAAGTTTTGTGATGTACTTGACCGCATACATGTACTTGCTAGATCCATAATTTAATTTATCACTATCATTGGAATGTTGATTTAAAACATTTTCCAAAGCCTTCTGGTGGTGTAAACTAGTAATTAACATACAAGATTAGTTTTCACGATATTAAGATACTTTATATTAATATTTAAACTTAATGTATTTACCAAATAATGTAATCAAAGGTATTGTAAAATGGTATTTTTCTCATAAAAAGTACTTGAAAGCCATTTACACGAGTATTATTTAAACAGTCAATAGATAGTTGTGCTTGATTTGAAATCCATTTAAATGTATCTTCTGGAATATTTGCTGCTAAATTGTAAAAGCCAGTAGAATCAAGAAAAACACAATCATAATGCCTATGATAAAGAGAAACTTTTTCTTTAATATTTTCTTCTTGACAAAAGCTTATCCCTTCTTTACACCAATTACTGTTTGCTTAAATTGAAATGTTAATCAACATAAGACCAATAAATACTTTATGATGAAAATTTAGTATAAAAGGTTATAAAATACCTAGATTTTGCCATGTGTTGCGTACTATTTGATAGCTACTCATAAGAGTATTTAATTTTTTTATGTGCAACAAGTATAGAACATACATTGTAATAATATGTCCATTAAATGATTCAAAATTATTATTGAATTCCCTCTGTCTTAACCAAATTTTTAATAAAATAATTCCATCCCTTATATTTGGATACTCTTTAATTACTGAGAAACATTCAGTACTTATTTTGAATGTTGATAAATCGCGCATTACCACATTGTTATAATATGAAGTTGGTGTATTAATTTCTGGAAATAAATAATTAAATAAAACAAATTAATTTGATGATTGATAATTTTTAAATATAATTAATGTAATAGAATAATTACCACTATCCTTTTTATCACATTGAAAAAACCAATTATATTTAACATTATTTTTTTCAGGTGTAAACTTATTTAATGAAAAAGCAGTTTCTTGAACAACTAAGTTAATGTACACAATACATTTTTTGCTTAATTTTCCACTTGGTATAATTTTTAAAATTGGATGTGAATGATTGCCAACAAAGCATTTAAATTCTACTAAATCTTTGTCTATAGACTGTGCTATATGTGCTAAATATATTGCTTTTTTTCTCATATACCTGTAATTCTTACAATCTATTTTTTGAAAAAGGCTTTCTGGCATTTCAACTAAAATGTCAACTGATATTTCAGGACCTACAACTGTCTCCAATGAATAAGAACCACCAATTGTAATACTATTTGGTGGTTCAAATTGAAAATTGCCTACACAATCATTTGGTAATGATGTCATAGGAATTTTCACATCAAAGTATGTATCATCTGTAAGCTGTAAATTAGTTTTTAATATTATTATTATTTTTTTCGATATTATTAATAAAATAAACAATATATTTGATTAAAATATATAATGTTACCTTAACTTCTTTAATGGATTTAATATTTTCAATAGAATTTTTAAATTCTTCAAACCATGTTTCAAATAACTTTTTGTATTTATTTTTTACTTTCACTGCATTAAGAATTTCTTCAATTTGCAATCTAAATAAGTTTGAATGAAAGAAATCTTCAGCTTCTCGCAATTGACAGAGTTCTTCCACAGTTGGTTCTTTTGTTAAATCATCATTTAATTTTCCCTTCTTCTTTAATGAAGTAAATTCACCGTTATTTACCTTCTTTCTTTTATTATTCTTTATTTTGACTGGAGCCTCGTGTTGCAAATTTTCTTCGGTAGATGCATCATTTTTCTGTTTCATTTTTTTAGTTTTCTTTGGTTCAGTTATCAATTTATTATGATCAATCATATTAACAGTTATATTTCTTGCATAGACACCCTGTTGACAAATAAAAACATATTTTAACTCAGATATGTATAAGGTTATAAAAATATAATCATTAAACAAAA
This sequence comes from Theocolax elegans, assembly GCA_026168455.1. Classification (NCBI taxonomy): domain Eukaryota; kingdom Metazoa; phylum Arthropoda; class Insecta; order Hymenoptera; family Cerocephalidae; genus Theocolax; species Theocolax elegans. Next base: position 48,396,273 of record CM047429.1, on the reverse strand, counting down.
TTAATGTAAAAATTCAAATACCTCAAGATTATTATGTACATAAAGTATGCATATTCTTTAACATTATATATGTATATATATATATATTATATTTAAATAACTTGTAAAAATCTAAGAAAATCAATTTCCTTTCAACACCGCGTGTTGTACACAGGACAGAATATCTGAAAGCGGCAGAAGACACGTGGTTTTGTAAAAATGTCGGTTCGTTCGCAAATTATTGATTGCAGTGCTGAGAATTATACTCGTATGTTACGGTCGCATTTTAAGTTATAATGAGGTCTGCGATGGCTCGGTCGGTCGGTAGGGCGTCGGGCTCGTAGTCTGGAGGTCCCAGGTTCGATTCCCGGCCCCGGCCGATTGATACAAGCACCATACTGGGGAATGTATTTTCAACAAGTGCTTTCTTTCTTCGTCAAGACATCGTATGACCTCCGTCACTGATTAGCACCGATTTGGAAGCATAAAAAGAGCGACGTTAAAATAATAAAAAAAAAAGTTAAAAATAAGAAATAAAACGCACTAAGTTTATAAAATGAATAAATTACCAATAAATTAACTAAAAATTGAATCTTTTATTTTCTACTGTTTATAAAATTAATAACTAATTGAACGGATTTTCTTTTGTAAACGTAGGTTAAATACGAGAGACTTGTAATGTAACGTAAACAAAGTCACATAAAGTTTGATCTCGTACAGTCATACTCGTATTACGATACTTTTAGTGTAGAAACAGGTTAGAGTGTGACGTGTGTAAAATATGAGAAAGAGTAAAGTGAAATTTATTACTTAAATTAACAATTAAAAGTTTGAGCAACGTCATATTAAAAAACAGTGAAATATTACATATACACAAAATATTGTAGATATCTTGATCATATCATAAAACGAAGATAATGTTAAGTAAAACAAAATTATTGCGCAACGTAGGCGCTTTCAGAGTAAGCGATAATTTGACGACATACCGGTTAACTTATAATTCACTATTTACATCATTTTCATTTATTTTTTAGAGCTGTTTAGCTGCAAATGTAGAATTTGGTAATGCAGGAATTCTTTTTACACCTGCTCAAGTCCGACATAGGTCATCTACGCCACTCAATACTATTGTAATGTTTGTCCCTCAACAAGAAGTACTGACCAACTTTTTAAATAAATTATTATGTAAATCTTGTTTGCTTGTATTATATGCTATTGTTTATTTACAGGCGTGGGTTGTTGAAAGAATGGGAAAATTTCACAGAATATTGGATCCAGGTTTAAATATACTTATACCAGTTATTGATACAGTTAAATATGTGCAGAGTTTGAAAGAAATTGCTATAGATGTTCCAAAACAAAGTGCCATCACATCAGGTAATGCATTTATAGACACATATATTACTGTTTAATTAATTACATCATTATGTTTTAAATATTTTTTGGGAATTTATAAATCTATAAACTTAACCGAAACTGAAACATTATTTTTTTATTATATAAATATGAAAGATAATTAATATATTATTTAATTTTTACATATGTGCAGATAATGTAACATTAGATATTGATGGAGTTTTATACCTGAGAATAAATAATCCATACTTGGCTTCCTATGGAGTTGAAGATCCAGAATTTGCTATTATTCAGTTAGCGCAAACTACTATGAGATCAGAATTAGGAAAGTTATCGCTGGACAAAGTTTTTCAAGAAAGAGAAGGACTTAATGTCAGCATTGTAGAGAGCATAAATAAAGCTAGTGAAGCTTGGGGAATTTCTTGCCTTCGTTATGAAATTCGTAAGATTTAATAATGTATTATGTAACTGATATATAATAGGATATATAATAATTATGTTGCTATAAATAATAATTGTGGTACTGTAAATGATAATTTATATATTTTCAATGTTCTAGGTGATATAAGATTACCTGAAAGGATTCATGAAGCTATGCAAATGCAAGTGGAAGCAGAGAGAAAAAAGAGAGCAGCTATCCTTGAATCAGAAGGTGTAAGAGAAGCTGATATAAACATTGCATCTGGTAAAAGACAAGCAAGGATTCTTGCATCTGGTAAATATATGTGTTTTTGTAAATTAAATATTATTTTTAAAAAATTGTGTTTGTAAAATATATAATCTTTTTGTTTTATTATAGAGGCTGAGAAACAAGAACAGATAAACAAAGCTAATGGTGAAGCTGAAGCATTGTTAGCAGTAGCAACAGCCAGAGCAAAAGGTTTAGAAGTTGTAGCATCTGCTCTAGAAGATAGACATGGACAAAGTGCAGCTGCATTAACAGTTGCGGAACAGTATATCCAAGCATTTGATAAACTTGCAAAAACTAATAACACAATAATTATACCAAAAAATGTAGGAGATGTTAGTAGTTTTGTTGCTCAGGTAAAAATAAAGTTTCCTATTTAAATAAAATATCTGTTAAAAGTTAATAGTGTAATATTTTTTACATTATATTTCAGGCAATGGCAATTTATAAACATGTATCACCTGAGAATACTCAAGTCGAACCTTATGAATTAGAAGCATCTGATGACTCCTACGAATATTTTAGCGATAAAGAAGAAGCAGAAAGTTATAAAAGAAAACAACAAACTAAATCTCCAAAAGCAACGTAAAAGTACATAGCTATATATTGATTTACAAAATGTACATTATAATAATTTTAATAAATTTCTTTTTTATTAAAATAATAGAAAAAACACAAGTATAAAAATTTGTTATACATAATTATCTGTTATTGCTTACAATAAAGTAAAAAAACAATCTATGTTGAATTTTCATTTAAATGATATTATTGATATTGTAAATTTATTAACAAAAACTTAATTATTATGTATAATGAATAAAAAAATTTGGATAAATAAAAATAAAAGTTGACTACTTTTTCTTTTTTGTATGAACACTCGTTGTAGGCGCAACTGTAGAATACATTTCTTGTGAGATTCGATTAATGTAATATAATGCAACTATGGAGAACAGGAAACAAGTAGTAGTTGCTACTCGATGAATTAAACCAGATGCTAGTAACGAGACACCCAGTGACAGAAAGACTGGAAAAATAAATTTAAGGTTAAAAATAATTTTCTAGAAAAATTACATACACGCAATATAAATAATATTACCTTCAGGAAAGAGTTTCAATTGAAACGATTTACCAAACAGAATTGACTCTAAATTACCAAGAGCCGTCAGAAGAAACAAAAACACTAAAGATCCGATATAACCTCCGAGAACAATATGTAATTTTGAAGAAACCAGCCAAGTTTTGTACATTTGCATTCCAGAAAACAGTAAAATCGTTAGAATAGATGATAGAACAAACGAGAGTTTACTGGTGACAGCTGCAACAAAATAAATAATTTAAAATAGCCGGTACATTTTGGAGGTTACGACATGTTAAAAAGTATAATGACAAATTTGATCAACATTTCTCAACTAACCCATATTTACGCGTACACCAAAATTATATTTACAATTTAAAATGTAGAAAATAAAATGTAAATGTAAGCCAAAGTGAAGTTCAAAAAAAAGGAAACTTTGTTTTAACGAACGTAAGCAAACAACATCATCGTGTATATGTGTACAACGTACGCGTCACGTCACGCGAGTCGCGACTGTGTCACTGTGATCGCTCTAGTAAATTGTGTGTATAAACACCAACAAACACATATTCAGAGTGGTAGTCAGTTCGTGTTAGTGGCGACGACTATTGGTAGTAGTAAAATGGTAACTGAAACTAAACCAGTGTTGCCGATATTCTCGGAGCCCCAAAACCTCCGAGTTTTACGGCGTCGTGTTGATTCGCTTTGGTGCTCTCCGACTTCCGCATCCAACTCTGCGGGATGCGCTTATACGAACGATCGAGTTTAGTGTTTATATATATTTACATTATATAGGATAAAGGTAATATGAATATTAATAATAATTTATTTATTATTAGAAATAGGAATCTATATAGGATTATAATCACGTGTGTATGCAATGTAAACGTTCGTAGCTACTTTGAGGTGCTGCTTTGAGGTTATATGTAACAAAAATTATTTACTTGCAATTCTGGAGGGTTTTGGCGGGACGCTCGCCTTCTCTTCGATGGATTCTCCGGCCTCTTCCATACCCCTTGATCCACCCACTAACTCTACTATGTCCTTTCCCATAATCCCAAATCCTCCAAACCCCACAATTCCTAACATCCTTTTCAATTCCTCTCTTACCCCCCTTAACCTATTTCCCTTCCTTTCCCAGACTTACCTACTCCCACCCTCTCTGCTTCCCCAAGCGAAATGAACGCTGCTGCGGCTCTCCTCACTTGGAGTCGAACCCCTCCCGAATTCAACCTCTCACAGTCTGAAGCGTCCTTCAACATGGATTACACTCCTGCTTCCCTGAAGAGAAGTCTCTCTCTCTCTCTCGCTCAAGGTCCACGTCTCCCCCAGCTACCTCTCAATGCTTCAAGAAGGACTCTCCTCGCAGTTCTGGTGCTGTTGTTCTGGCGTCAACCCGTCATCATCACTCGCCACCTCTACTCCAGCCAAACGAACCATTCTTGGATCAGGACTTTCGGCGACTTCTTCAGGGTCCTGTTCAAAGACCAGGACAACTCCCCCCTTGGCAGGCTCCCAGCTCTCCTCTGACAACACCAGCGTGGAAATCAACACGCCTCACGTTTACTCTTCACATAATCAAGGTCCCTTTGTGGCTTTTGCTGAGCCCATTTAGCCAAATCTGGTTAATGGCCATCTTCATCCCACCACGGTTGGCAGGCTGGTTGCCTCCAAATATCAAGGTAACATTCTCTTCATCTTTGCATCTGGTGCTCTTAAAGTTTCGATAACTTTCAAAGACCGCCTCTCCGCTAACAACCTTCTACTTCATCTAACCTTCGCTGCCCACAACCTACGCTTCTCTATTCCTTCACATCATCTCGTACAACATCACGAAAGCTGAAAGACTCCAACGAAGAGTTTCTACCCCGGACAACTTCACCAAGCTTATACCTTCCAAAACAGTTCGCCTCACTTTTGATGACCAACAGCTACCTGATTACATCCATTTATATTACGTTAGCTATCCCATCCACCTATATGTTCAACCCGTAAAGATGTGTTTCAATTGTTTTAGGTACGGTCACCTCAAAGCTCCATGTAGGAGCAAGTCTATTTGCGAAAGATGTGGTAAATTTGCTCACTTTTCTTCCGAGATTTGCCCCTGCATTGACACTCAGCCCATCTTCGTGAACTGCAACCAGAACCATCTGCCCAAGGACAAATCCTGCTCCGAGTGGCAGTTTCAACTCAATGTTCGCACTTTTGCTGCTTCCGATAACATTTCTCTCACCGACGCTCACTCCCACATGCTTTGTTCCAATCCTCCTTCTCACAACTCCAGATCTAGCCACAAATCTAAACCCTCTCATCATTTCTCTGCCTCGACACCATCTTTTAACTCTTTTAACTCTTTTCCCATCCAATCTCGGCCAACCTTTTCCCCTCCTCCTCTCCTCTCATCACCTTTGCCCCCCTCTCCATCCTCGACCCCTTCCTGTGCATCCCTTGCGCGTTGCTTCAGGCCTCTCCTTTCCTCTGCCTCACAACCTTCACCCTCCAAAAATGTATCGCCCTCCACTCCATCTACTCATCGCAATTTCTTACCCTCTCAAAAGGCTCCATCTCCATCCTCCCCCCCCCCCCCCCCCCCTCGTCTTTCCAATCACTCTTCTACTCTAACTTCAGAACACAACCAGTGCCTGATCTATCCTAATGGCCGCGTTCTTCGCCGTATTCCTCCCCTCAACTCCCCTCTTATGATGCCTCATCTTCTCTCTCACATTCCCTCAATCCTACCCCTGCCCAGGGTGCTTCCCTAAATTTTCTGCTGCCTCTTCTCGTTGACATTTTCCTTCCTCTTCTCTCCTCTGCTGGCTTCCACTCCATAGCTTCCCAAATTCGATTGATTATCTCTCCTCTCTCTCGCTCCCACTATGGCTCCGTCCCTTCAACCTAGAAACCTTCGCATTGTTCAATGGAACTGCCTGTCCTTCAGACAGTGCAAAGTCCAACTACAAGAGATTTCTAAAAACTATGATCTGATTCTCCTCTGCGAAACATGGTTAAATCCCTCTGATAATGTGTCGCTTAAAGGTTTTGTCATCATCCGGATTGACAAACCTGCGGGCAGAGGTGGCGGCACGGTCATTTGTGTTCGCAACAGCGTTTCCTTTAGTATTGTTAATACCTACCATTCTGCTAACAATCTTGAATCCACTGCCATGTCCATTCCTACTTCCCAAGGAGAACTCCTCGTCGTTTCTACATACAAACCCCCTAACTCTCCCTTCAACTTTACCCACCTCAACAAATTTCTAAACTCATTCTCCTCTTCTAAATCCATCTTTCTAGCTGGCGACTTCAATTGCCATAACCCTGCCTGGGGTAGTAGCTTCACCTGCAGTCTAGGTGACCACCTCCTCTCTTCCTTTTCTGATCACAACCTTCTTCCCATCAACTCAGGTTCCCCTACCTATCTAAACAGGCGCAACCCTTCGAATCCTTCTTGCATCGACCTCACTTTTGTGTCCCCTCATCTCCTCTCCATCTGCTCTTGGACCGTTCTAAAGGATAACCTCCTGAGTGATCATTTCCCTATTTTCTCCTTTATCGGGATCCCCGTTTCTTCTGCTTCTCACCGCTCCTTCCGTCCCAACTACTGCCGGGTTCCACCCGAGGGTTGGGCGGCTTTTGTGAAGTCGCTGTCGTCCTTCTTCCTCGACAGCATTCCCCCGGATGCCTGCCCATCTCTCAAGTACGAGGCTCTCATCTATGTCATTATCCATTCCATCAAGGACTTTGTTCCCCCTCCCCGCTCTCCTGGTAAACGACCTAAACCTCCTGAACCTCCCTGGTGGAACGAGGACTGCTCTGCAGCCGAATCCGCCAGAAAAATAGCTCTTAAAAACTTTCGTCGCAATCCTAATCTATATTCCGAACTCTTGGCTGCAGAAGATCTGGCTATTTTCTCCCGAGCCAAAAAACTTTCCTTTCAAGAGGCTTGCGCCTCCCTTACTCCTCGCTCTGATCCCACCACTTTCTGGAACCTGGTTCAAAGATTCAAGCACCGCAACCTTGGCCCCTCCGGCGCTAGTAACAACGTAGCTATTATTAACAAGCAAATGGACCTGATTTCCTCTATCTGCCCACCTTCTTGTTTTTTCCCCAACTTTCCGTCCATTTTCTTTCCGTCCCAACTTACTCCCGATTTTTTCTGCAACCCCTTTTCTGATTCCGAACTTACTATTGCTGTCGACAAATGTATTGCTAAACCCAAATCCGCTCCTGGTTTAGACAAAATTGACAACTTCCTTATTTCTCGCCTTCCAGAAAATATCCTCGACTCTCTTCTTTCCATTTTCAACGAGCTCTTTTCAAAGGGATCTTTTCCTTCCTCCTAGAAGGAATTCTTAGTGTTTTTTTATCCCTAAGGGCAATACAGGCAAATCTGGCCCCATCTCTCTTGCTCAATACTTCCTTAAAATTTTCGAGAGGATGGTTCTTCGCAGGCTCAACTGGTGGCTCGAGAGGAATGAAATCCTCCCTCGCTTCCAGTTCGGTTTTCGAAGGGGCAAGTCCTGTCTTGACAACCTCTCTATCTTTACCTGTTCCATTTACTCCAGCTTTGTTATGAAATCCTACACCGTTGCTCTCTTCCTAGACATTAAAAGTGCTTTCGATGGCGTTGACCCTGGAACTCTAGCCCACATTCTCCAGGACCTCGGCCTTCCCTGGCAAATCTGCAAATTTTTTTATAACATCACCTCCTCCAGATCTATCTTCTTTAATATCCGGGGCCCCTTCGAGACACTTCAGAGTGTCCCCCAGGGTTGTGTCAGCAGCCCTACTGCCTATAATATATTTACTCACAAACTACCCGTTCACCTCAAACCTAACTGCCAGTATCTCTGCTTCGCCGACGACGTTGCTCTCTTCATCTCGTCTCCTTTATTCTGTCCTCCAGAAGAGCCTCCTTAAATTAGCTAGCTACTTCCACTCTCTGGGTCTATCGATTGCTCCAGAAAAAACCCAACTCATTATTTTTTCCCGCAATAACATCGACACTTCCTCTGCCTCCATTATCCTAGACAACGTCACCATTCACTCCTCTCCTCAAGCCAAACTTCTAAGCTTTACTTTCGACTCTAAACTCACTTGGTCTCCTCAGCTAAACCACCTCATCAGTAAATGCACTCCCCACACCAACCTCATTCGCAGTCTCTGTCGCACTTGGTGGGGCGGCCATCCACAATCTCTACTTCAAATTTACAAGGCTTTCATTCTTGGCTCCTTGGACTACGGTTCCACTGTTTTCCTTCCTCGCGATAAAATTCTCCGCGACAAACTCGGGGTTGCTCAACGCAAAGCCCTCAGAGCTTGTCTAGGCCTTCACCACACCACTCCTAACCGCATAGTTTATACCGAATCCTGTGAACTCCCTCTATCTCTCCGCCCCTACAAGCTTGCTAGTAGATTTATTCTCAGGGCCTTCGCTGTTAAGAACAATGCCACGGTGGAAACCATTGAATCTCTCCTCTCCCTCCTCAACAACCATAATACCTTCAATTTACTTGAGGTTCGAATCCTACGCACCTTTGCCCGCCTCAAGAGACTTCGTCACCTCGTTCACTCTTCGGATGTCCTTCTCTATTTCTCTTATCCCCTCGACTCTCAACTCTTTTCCCCAAAAGTTTCTACCAACTCTGGCCGCAAAATCAAACATTTCCCCAATCCCGTCAACGATTTCTATCGCCTTTTCCAAAATCGCCTCTCCTCCTCGGTCGCCTTCCTACACTGACGACTCCAAATCTGCCAAGAACTCCTACGTAGGTTTAGGCATTCACTGCCCTAACCTCAACATAGATCTCCGCTACAAAATATCTTCCCACGCCTCCATTTCCTCTGCTGAAGCTCTTGCCGTCCAGTTGACCCTTGAACATATCGAACTCCACAACGTCCCCAACTGCATTATCTTCACCGACTCTCTAAGCACACTTCAAGCCATCTCTCAAACCATATTTTTAGTACTTTGTAAATGTTTTGACATATAATTAACTTAAAAATTTGCTAGGTGCTTGTAATTAAGTTATAAAAGTAAATTATAAAGGTAATCAAATTGGAAATATGAATAACGTTTTTGATTTTGTTAGACTTATTTTTTAAATATATATCTGGTATAATAAAAAAACTATTATTTGTTAATAAATTTGTTAAAATACATAATTACATAATATATTTATCAGTTTTTCATTGAAATTGGAAATTTTGCTTTATTTTAACCTTTTGAATAAAATATTAATTCAACCAGTTACGTAGATAAAAAATTACTCTAATAGGTGTTTAGTAAGTCTATTTTAGTTAAATGTAATATGTATATATTTACACTCATAAATCTAAAAATATTTTATTCTTCAAGTTGATTATAATGAATCAATTTAGTTCTTCTTCCTATTTCTTTTTTATTATCCTAGTCTACAGTTACTTGAATTATTCCATTATGAAATACTGAAATTCTTTATTTTAAATCTATAATAACTATTATATAACTTTTAAAAATGCAGATTAATTGTAGACAAAAATCTTTAGCATTTCATAATTATATGTAAATAAAACTTAAATAGATATTACTTATTTTTACATATTTGTAGTAACGCTTAATACAGTTCATTTTAAAATAGATTATTGGTAATTTTTAGAGACATCTACTTTTATGCAATAAAAGCTATTGTACCTGCTAACCTTCCTGTATCTGATTTAGTCAATTTCGACGCAAATTAAGTTATTTTTAGTTAAATTTATAGCAGGAGTAATTCGACACATACCAGTATTCGCTTAAAAAACAAAATTGAAACATCATGTAGTATATCACTTAACTTTGATAAATAGTAATATGAAATATATTAAAAAATTTTAATACAGGAATTTAGCTTTAGAATTTACTTATGTCATATTAAATAATGTAATTGATATTTAGAATCTAGTATTTTTTATGGCTTTTAACATGTTTCTTCATATCATGTTCAAAATGAGAATCATCCAAATATATTTCCTAACCATTTACCTTCCATGCAAGAGAATCAGCATGCTTTGAATGATGAAGTAAAAATATTTCGTAACATGTTGCCTGTTGATGCGAATGATCGTGTGTGTATGATGTAGCTTTAGATTTTTCTCATTCCGTACAAGATGTATCTGAGAATTGCAAGCGCAAGTCAACTGAATCTTTACAGCATGATAAAGCTGCTAAAATACCTAATGTAGAAAATGTACAGCTTAATAATAGCCTTGAGTCTGCAAGTGTAACGAATGGTACATATGTTTTGTCTGTACATATGTTTATTATAATGTATAAAAATAACAACATTATCCGTTCTGCAATAAATTGACTAACTAAAGACTAAAATAATTTAATGTTAATCGTATCACTAAAGTAATTGCAATGTTTTTCAAAGTTTAATAAAATTAAAAAACTTATAAATAATTATAAAATGTTTGAAAATTGGAAAAATAATTGTAAATTATCACAATGTCAACGATGACTGTTTATATGTTGTAATTATACATTATTAAAACTTTAGTGTCAGTTTTCGCGTTAAGTGTACGAGTTCTCTTAGTTAAGGTTATAAATTGTGAAGGTATTTAAATAAGTCTATAATTTTATAAATATTGTTATTTAGATTCCTTTAAAGAACAAAAACCAAAAGAGTCCAATTTGATTTCGCACATTCTTTCTAAAACGCAAACAGGGAAATTGGTATTAGCTGCTTATGAGTACGACCAAAAATATAAAGAAAAATTTTAAAAATTGGATATATACGCACACAAGCTGGCCAATATAGTTTCGAACATACAAATTATTGCTTTTCAGCATTAAGCGTGAATGATTTATATTCTTGTGAACCGTAATTTGTGACTTGTTTAAAGGGCAAGTTTCAGAACAGTGGTATTCACCAAGTTCTTCTGAAATTTCGGCAAAGGAATTTTTATACAATGCATACAGGAAATTTATAGAGAACGTTGCATAGAACTTGAACTATTTCAAGGAACTGTAAGACAATCTACATCAAGTAAGCGAATAGTGTTTGTTAGTTAAGGGCATGTCGGACCCAGATTGCAGGAACTACTTTACAATTAGCCATTACAAGAGCCTGAAGAATTCACTTTTTTATAAATTAAAATCATTAAACTAAAAAACAAAGAAAGAAAATTATTATTTCAGGGTCTGACATCGCCTTAATAAAACATTTTTTTCGCAGTTTGTAACATAATTTATTTTATATAGATGTTTCGGACAGTTCATGTGTCGATTATAGTAATATTTTGGAAGAAAGTGACATTCATAACCAGGTCATAAACAAATGGGTGTTAAATATTGACTGCAGAAAAAAATAAAAATAACAGCAATAATAAAGCTTTTGGACCTTTACCCTTGTCTCACACATGATCTAGGATATAAATTTGTAATTTTTTAATAATTTTTATATGAAAGTTTTTTATTTCATGACAAAAAATTTATTGATAATTTTTACTTTAGATATTAGCGGATTTTCAACATATGTATGGAGACTGCAGTCAAAATTTATTACTGAAACGGCCGGAAATCAGTAATAATATAAAAAATTTGGTTGTAAATGAAAAAAACACCTCTCTTATCAAAAAAACTTTTGATGAATACAACGTTCTGAGAATACGTAAGTTTGGAAGTTGTTTTATTAAATGAACGCATAAATTACTTGTTCAGTTAATTGTCAATTCTAAACTACTTTCATTATAAAAAAATTTGTCAATTCAAATTATTTTATACGTAGTCTATGTTCTGTACGTATTTTATCAAGCATCACCAATTAAATAAATATTAAGGTAGCTCTACATGTACACTCTAGACAAATGAGAGATCATTTAAAATATTTATTTCAAATATTATCATTATTGATATTTTTAGATTAAATAATAAGGCACTTTAGTTTATAAGATAATTTAATAATGATGAGAGAGGGCGAGTATATACACTAGTTCACTTTACAGTAGCTGGAACTGGAGTGAGAGTACAAAATTTGAGTCTACACCAACGCTATCTAGTATATACTTATAACTACAGTACTACAGTACAGATAATATATCTTATAAAATACGCGCCAATATTTGAATATATACATATATAGTTAATTGTAGAAATATATCAATTATAAAAACAACATTTAAAAATAATTATATCATTGTTAATTCAAAATTGTTAATTCAAAATTTGACCAAATTCCGTACATATAACTCAATGCTTACATTTTTTCTATATTTTTTAAAACTTTACATGTCAACATATTACTGTGTTTCCAAATATAGTAAATGTTTAAATATATTTACGCTTTGTTTTTCACAACCCTAGCATATCGTTATAAACTAAATAAGTTTATTTCATGGACATCGATTCCCCTCCGATATAAGGCCTAAGACTGACTTTTGAACCTATTTTAATTATAAGATTATACGTAACCGATGCTGAAATTTTGCAACAACTTTTCTCAATTTTCCTTTATCGATTTAATTTATTTTAAACAAATTTTTATAAATTTCATAAAACTACATAGCTACCTTAAGATTTTGTTCATTATCATCGACATAATATTCTACCTTCGTAAAAAAATTGTATTATTATGAGGTGTGTAATGTAATTAATTTTTTAGCAAAGGAAGTACTGACTTTTATAATCAGCACGTAGCCAAAAAGGGGTGCACTCTAACTCTATTAATTAGTATGTACTAAACATTAATATGACTCATTCCAGGAGATATCTGATTTAGAAAATTCCGACAATTTTTTGATTACTCACCAAAAAATTGAAAGCGTTTATTCTAATATTGAAGAAGACAGCATCAAACCTTACATTGTTGTTTGTGGTTCGTTTGTGTCGATTTCTGCGACGTATTTAGTGTTAAGTAAAGATTGTAAATATAGAACAGAATCTTTGTTAATAGCGGTCGATAATTATATGAAATTAGTTTTAGTAGTTCCGAAAGCGGTTTCAAAACCATTAAAACAACTAAGTCAGTTTTTTCATTTTTATATATTTAATGCTGATGATAAGGGTATTTATAAAAATATGTTATATTTGGTAAAAAAAATTGCGAGCTGCCCGCGTAAAAATCAATTGTGTTGGACAAATATTCTAAACCTATTGATAATTACAATTGTCAATATGTTTCCAAAATTGTACAGCATCAATCGTAAAAGGGTGTTGCAACCATTTCCTTGAGGTACTATTAGAAAGATGTTGATAATATGTTTTATTGATTTTTACTGCAAGTGATTAATTAAGGCTTTTTTAAATTACAATTGTTTAATTTTTGTTTTAACTTTTTAATTTTTGTAACACTTGCGATCATTTAACAGGAAATAAATCACATTATGCGAGTTATAAATTGATAATCATTTATTTGGTTAAATTCTTCGAATTACATGCATAGTACAATAATTGTAAGTTTAATAAATATATAATGACTGAAACAATTAGAATAAACATTGAATTTAATTTAATAAACTTCTTCATTTCCCTTTGGAATGTTGTAAAGATCCGCACATATAGTTGACTGTCACAGTAAACTGAGCCGGAGTTAGACCTGTTGGACACTTTTTGTTAATATAATCTGAAAAGGAAATAATTAATTAAACATAAATAGTTATAAACACTCCACGCATTCCATAATATCTTTAGGAATTGGCCGTCTGTTACTAGATTGGCCCCTCGCACACATATTTTTAAGGTTATGGGCGCCAATTATTAATTTTAGAAGTCTTCTTGCCATTTCCTTCGGTTGATTGTGCCACTTATACAGCATAGATAGCTCTGTTCGATCTAGCCAAACGTTGAAATTGCGGCAAAGTTGTACACGTCCGTGTCCAGGACGTCGGCATTTTAGTAAGTTGTCGATGTCATCTCCTGACTCAATCTGAGAAAACAATATGCGATAAAGCAACTTTTGAAGTTAACTAAAATTGAAATATATATTTTTATATTTGCACATCCATACTGGTCATTCTTGTGATGCTCACTCTCGCTACTGTTACTTAAGGAACAAGATGACACAGTTCTCTCCTGTAAAAAATAAATAATATTTAATAAATTTTCGTAATATATAATTTTCTTCATAATTTTTGCTGCTTACTATATTCTGCGATAACCTCTTTTTTTTTATTGAACGACCTGTAAGTTGATTTTTAGAAGAAATGTTTGACACCTGTAAAAAAGAGGTTAATATGTTACGATTTATTTATTTACTTATATTTATATTTATTTATTAATATTTTTAATTTACCTTATAAGCTTCGTTCATTTCTTGATTATTTTCAAATAACGTAGTACTTGAACTTTCAGATTCACTGAGTTGATTTCTACCGTATGTCCTCACATTGACAATTTTATTCTTTGTTTTTCTTTGTTTCTCAAAGGGACGAGCAAGGGAACTAGCTTCTGAGTCTGTTGAATCTGACTCACCTGCAGGACGACTTTTTGTCGACGACTATGTTCAATAGTTTGCTGTTAAAAACATTATATTATGATTTAATCATAATTTTCTAGTAATTTATTAATGATTAAGGTTAACCAAATGAGTAATAAAATAACTATTACCTGTAAAGTTTCAAAATAATCATTTTGAGGGGCTGTTGCAGAAGTTGACGGAAATTGGATCTGTTAAAAATAATGAAAAATAATGTCGGTGCGCTTGTTAAATTTTAATTTTAAAATAACATTAATTTAAATAAGTTTTTACCTCTTTTTCATGGCGATCTCTATCCTCACATTCGGAACTATCATTCGACTTTTGAGATTCAGAACTAAAAATCGTAGTTGACTTTAATAAAGCTTTACTTTGCAAGCTGCTTTTTTCAATTTCTTTTTGTTTTATCATTTTTTTCTTTCGTTTTAAATAATTTTTTTCTGTTGTTGCCAATTGCTTAGAGGTAGTATTTTTTGTTTTCATCAAAATCTCGCCTTCGGTCGTAATTGATATACAACTTAAATAATTTGGATCATCTATAAAGCAATAAAAAAGTACACCTTAGGTATGTTTAGCAATGTTAATTATTTAAAAAATATACATATACTTTATACTTTTATTACTTAATTTTGAGAAAACTTAAAAACATGTATTGATATATTTACCGCTTTTTCGAATAATTTTTGCTTGGTACAAATTTCCATCACGATATCGGACAAACGTAGTTTCTCCTTCTTCTTTGTCCGGTATAATGTCGGATGCTTTCACCACACTTTTATTTTTTGTGTTTATCCAAAACACCAATGCGTACATTATTTAAAACGTTCTATTGAATTATCTTCCCCGAATTAAATGCCTTTCGTATTAAAAACAAACTCGATGAAATGACAGCTATAGATCGATTGAAAAATGTTGTCGTTTAAGGTTACTAATAAAAACAAAATCGGAATATGCAACTAACTTATCGACATAGGTTAAAGAACAAATCGAAAAATGTTATCGTTTAAGGTTACTAAAAAAAACAAAATCGGGATATGCAACTAACTTATCGACAGATGTTAAAGAAAAATTAATACGAAGAAAAGGTTAGGCAATAATAATGCCGAAAATAAAAACTTCTTTTTATGAATATAGTTCTTTTATGAAAAATAAAATAAAAAATACTGTAAAGGTGCAAAAGATTAGTTTAAATGGCAACGAAACCATAGAAGAAGAAGGTCCAACTTACAAGGTATGCATATAAATATTAAAGGTTATTTAAAATTTATTTTATTAAAATATTGGTGGTTTTATATTGTCATAAATAGTGGTTTTATCAAATTATCTAGTTTGAGAAGTATCATGACCATGTGGAGCCTTTGAATTTTGATGATTTTGATAAAGAAGTAAATCTCAATTTTCCACTTCCAAAAACTCGTAACTTTCTTCCAAAATATAATTATGGTAAGTAGTTTATATATAACTAGGTAATATATATTTTTTGTATTATAAAAATATGTTTTACACTTTTAAGGAAATTTCTTATTTAAGTTTATTTGCGTTTCATTTGTATTATTCTTTATATTTTATATTCTTGTTATATTTAATAATTTTTTCTATTAAGTTTTCTAATCTACATAGATTAATTTAGCATTTAATAATTTTATATTGTATAATATACTTTGTAAATTTGTAAAAAAAAACTTAATCTATACAAGATAACATAAAATTATAAACACATGAGCATTATAAAAAAAGTCCAAGAATTTTGCATGTTGGATTGCTTTACTAGTTTATATCAATAATTTCATGTTTATATTTTTTATGCAGACAACTATGAAAGTGATGTTACCGACGAAGAATTCATCTGAAAGTGACGAGGATACCGACTCTTGTAACACATTCTCTTCTGATGAGCAGGACTCGGATGAAACTTTAAATTTGCACAACGAATTATATGCTGGCGCACCAGTATCTGTTATTTCATTTATTATGTGCTTAGCTGCACTAAAATTGCGTCATAAATTAAGCAAAGCCTGCGTTTCAGATTTGTTAAAATTTATTTCCTATATTTGCATTTCACCTCATAACTGCCCAACCAGTTATTACAAATTTAATAAATACTTCAATCATTGTGATATAGATTTAAAAAAATATTTTTATTGTTCAAGTTGTCAGGCTCCGTTATATAATAACAATGCTAACGACAGCAGCGATGAACCCGATGACTCTCAAGACGTGTGTAATAGCGATGAATTTTGTAATTGTAGTAACAGTAATACTAGCCAAAATTCTAATTATTTTCTAGAAATTTCGCCGATTTCGCAGTTAATGAATTTATATGAAAGGAAAGGTTTTTATAATAAGTTAAATAATGCAACAAATTTGTCATTCAGCGAAGATTGCGAGTACAGAGATATTTACGATGGTCAAATTTTTAAAGAACTTAGCCAAAAGAATCAAATTTTACCTTTTAAAATAATATTGCTTTTCAATGGTATACAGATGGTGTGCAGATTTTTAAATCATCGTTGTACAGTATTTGGGGTTTTTTTTAAATTATTTTGTCTTTACCGTATGAAGACAGATACAAAATAGAGAATATTTTATTGATTGGATTATGGTTTGGGGAAAAGAAACCTAATCCAACAATATTTTTAAAACCATTGAAAGAATCATTAAAACAGATATATCGAGGAATTCAAGTTTTTGTGAAAGACTTAGAAGCTGTTATAGACGTAAAAGGCATCATAATTTCTGGCACATGCGACTTGCCAGCTAAAGCGCTTTTCCTTTCGATGAATCAATATAATGGCAACTTTGGATGCCAAGTATGTAAAGAACAGGGTGTTACCGAAGAAAGAACTCATGTATATCCATATGCAGATACTATACGATTAAGAACAAGCGAAGAGACAAAGTTACATGCCGTCCAGGCACTTGAAATAGGAAGTTCAGTATGTGGAGTCAAAGGTCCAACAATTATATCCAAAATTTGCTACGATTTTATTGCTTCTACCTCTGTCGATATTATGCATTGCGTCTTTGAAGGTTGTGTCAAGAGGCTTGGTCAACTATGGTTTGACGTGAAGTATAGCGCTGAAAATTTTTCGATACATGAATTCGTAGACGTAGCTGACTATAGATTATGTTCAATTAAACCGCCTGCTTACGTAGTACGTCGTCCAAGACCAATCAAAACGCATTTTGCCTATTGGAAAGCTTCTGAGCTGAAAAACTGGGGATTATATTACGCTCTTCCAGTATTAAAAGACATTCTAAAAAATGAATATTTTGAGCATTACAAATATTTTTTACTTGCGATTCACATGCTTTGTAAACAAGTCGTTACAAACAACATGCTTTTACTAGCAGACAAGTGTGTAGAGCAATTTATTAAGAAGTACCAAGAATTATACAGGCTGAGAAATATGACTTGCAATATTCATACTTTAAGACATCTACCAGAAATAATCCGCCGATCTGGTCCTCTTTGGACCACATCGTGTTTTCCGCTACAAAATCTAAATGGAAAAATTAAGACTATGGTCCACGGAAGTAATTCCCCGCACTTGCAAATTGTTTCAAATTTGAAAATGTATTTAACAATGTATTCCTATAAATATCATTGGCTTCAGTATAACAAAAAAGTTGATGAATTCTGCGAAAAATTACTAACCCCAGTAAAAAAGCTTAAACTGACAAAACTAGAAGAATCCGTATACATTGTTGGTCTCCATTCGAGGAAATTATCTAATAGTATGCAAACGATTTTGTCAACAAACAACTTACTACACAAGAATGTAATTGTATTTTATAAAATTTATAAAAACAAAATTTTATTTACTTCGAAAAAAACTAATGAAAATAAAAAAACTGAATCGTTTTATGTACAATATAAGAACAAAAATGTATTTAACGTAGGAATAATTGAAGGCTTTTTACGTATAGCAAACTGTAATTGCATTCATTTATGTACATGTTTAGCAGAAAATTACGCTGTTGTGAATAGACTAGAAGTTGAAAATCCATTTTCAATCAATGAAATAAATAAGTCGCTATCGTTTCTTTATAAAATTAAAAGAATTTCAAACAATCCAAAACTTATCAGTATTACAGATTTACAGAATCCTTGTTACCATATATCTGTAGAAAGCGTTGACAATATTAATACTAGCAATAACTATATCATAGAACCTGTAAATATGATCGAACGAGAATGAATTATTAATGATATATTATCGACAATTTTATGTTAACATACCTGTAAACGTTTTCATTTTATTTGAAATAAATAAAAAATAAAATCATTTCCGCATCGTTCTTATTTATTAATTACAATAAATATATTTGTAATGCAGTTGAATGATAACCATAAGTCATTTAGCTGTAATTGGATACATTTTTAAAATATTAGCAACATATTTTTAATAGTACCTCAAGGGAAATGGTTGCAACACCCTTTTGCGCTTGATGTTGTACAATTTTGGAAACATATTGACAATTGTAATTATCAATAGGTTTAGAATATTTGTCCAACACAATTGATTTTTACGCGGGTGCATAATTATTTATTATTATTTTTATTTGAAACAATTTAATGTAAAATAATTTTTTTTTCAATGTTGATAAACAAAAATATTAAATTTATTTAGCGTCGTTTCGATTAATTTCCTTTATTCTCAACAGATATTAATAATTTAACAATTTACAATTATCAGTTTATCATACGTAAAATAAAAATGTTTGATAAAGTTTTTTTAGAAAAAGGCATAGTCCAATTAATTCTTACAATGCACAATGAAACTTCTATTGATTGCAGTACAGTTGAACTTGTTGTGAATAAAACGGCAAATTTCATCTCTCAATTTTATGTGCCATTTTTAAAAGAAAAATTGTTGAAAGAATTTAGTTCTAATAAAACAATTTGTAATAAAATTAGTTTGATACTTGACCAAAATAAGAATCCTGTGAAAGAAGCTACGTCCGAGCAGCTTATATTTAAAATGCTAAAAAAGTATTCTGGTTTTGAAATGCCAAAAACCTATACTCTTGGATATGAAATGAAAAATAATGTCAGGACATTAGCTCAAGCTACTCATGTACCGTTAGAATACACATTAAAAAGTATATTGGAAATTCCTGGACTTATCCAAACTATAAATATGTGTAAGCTTAATGAAGAAAAAATCGTGATTTCTAATATAATACAAGGTAGAGTTTGGCGTACAAAATATAGTAATATAAGTGGCAAGACAATTTTACCTATAATATTATATTATGATGAGTTTGAAACGGGAAACGCTTTAGGTAACCACTCAGGAGAGGAAGCATTGGGTGGTGTTCACATATCTTTGCCTAGCTTACCGCCACATCTAGTTTCAAAATTAAATAATATTTTTACCGTATCATTGTTTTATACTCGGCATAGGAAATTACTAGGTAATTACGCAGTCTTTAGTAAAGCTATCGAAAACATTAATTCTTTAATTGAAAATGGATTAGAAATATATAATAATGGAGTTAAAGAGACTGTGTATTTCCAATGTATTTTGTTTGTAGGAGATAATTTAGGTCTTAACTCAGCCTGCGGTTTTGTTGAAAGTTTTGGCAAAAGTATTCGTTATTGCAGAATATGCAGTGCGACTTCTGAACAATGTTCCTTGATGTGTGAAGAAGACATTACATTATTAAGAAATCGTAAAATTATGAGGAAAATGTGCGTCAAGTTTCTTTTCACTCTAAATCGTATAATTCTGGAGTAAAAGAGAATTGTCTTTTTAATGGCATAAAAAATTTCCATATAATAGAAAACAAATCGGTTGACTTAATGCATGATATTTGTGAAGGCGTATCTGTTTGTACAATATCAAAAATCTTGACTGCTTTAATTTATTAAGAGGAATATTTTTCCTTAGATACTTTAAACACTCGCATTGATCAATTTAATTATGGCGATATAGATATGTCCAATAAACCACGCACAATAATAAGAGAATACTTAAAGAAAAAAATTAACGATACATTTAAAGACAAAATAAAATTGAAACAATCATGTTCTGAAATGTTATGCTTAAGCTGGTATCTCGGTGCTATTATTGGCGAATTCGTTCCAGAATATGACAAGTATTGGAATATATTAGTTATTTATGTACCTTGGGTGAGCCTCGCGTCATTACTGTTCGAGGCGGAAAATTTCGTGGATGGTTAGTACGTCCGCGGTCGCGAGCGCAGCGAGCGGCCAAGGATGTTACTACCATCCACGAAATTTGAGCCGAGAACTGTAATGACGCGGTGCTTACCCATGGTACGTAAACAATTTTTCAGCCTTATAATTCGTACATACGACTCTTTCGTTGCTCACAAAGTAATTTATTATACATTTAAAAGTAATGTAATAAACACTTTTTTAAACAATATAAATAATTCTATATTATGTCAATAATTTTTAAACATTTGTATACTGACGCTTATAAATTTTAACTTTTTAAATTTTGCATTTAGTATCAGAGAATATTAAATATTTAGTAATTACTTATTATATTAATCGTAACATTGCAGTTATTAAAGATATAGGACTCATTTTGCGTTATTATATATATATACATATGCGGAGACAGACTGACGCAATCCATAAATTTACTATAGTGTATAATAAATTTTACTGAAGTTGTAGTAAATATTACCAGGATTGTAGTAAAAATTAATAATTTTCTAGTAAATTTTATTATACACTATAGTACATTTTTGGATATTGCGTCAGTCTCCGCATTACTAGACGACATTGTAATTTTTACTTCAACTTTTTTCTCCATGTATATATATATATATATATATATTTATATATATATACATACACTAAATTATTTCTAAAATATAATATTCTAATATATATATATAATATATAGTACTTTCGCATCTGAGCAAGATAACTATGATTAAAGTAACGCAAACGTTACGTTTAAACTGGTTGTGTTTACGTTTGAAAAGCCTTCGATATATCTCCGATACATCGAGTACCGATACATGTACTACGCGTTTCAAACACGTTGACTCTATACCGTACGCGCGGCACAGGTTGTATTGACCGCCGCATATATCCTACGGAGCGCTTTTCATACAGCCTCCTAAGACGTATAGACACCTTATACGTCCTAGGAGGATGTATAGAGGGCTCTCATACAAGCGAGGAGCCACTTGTATGTACGCAACGTATTTACAAGCGGAGCGCGCTCTGCACGTAAGAGTCGTTGTACGAATTAGTAGGCTGAAAATATATATATTACTTTAAGAAAAATATTAGGCATTTTATTATCGCCAAGATTTGCTGAATCTAAAGCAAGATATTTAAAGCATCTAATAAGGCAATACAACGAAAGTTACATTAAATGTTTTGGTAAATTCAAACCAAAAATGCATTTTATGGTACATATTCCCGAGATAATGCGAGATTATGCCCTTTGAAAGAAAAAATTAACAACTCAAAGATGCAATAACTTCTTCAACTAGCCATAAAAACGTTCCCTGGACTATTTGTATAAAAAACCAGTTGCAACAATGTTGCTTAATAGAACAATATGTGCATGTTGAAAATGACGTTTTGCTTGGTACTAAAAATATAGAAAAGGATACAGCAAGAGAAAAATTATTTCCTGCACATAAACCACCTCCCGATACTTATCAATTTATTAATATATGTGGAAAGAAATATTCTATTGGTTCCATTATTGTAGTGGGATTTACTGACCATCGTCCATCATTTGCCAAAATAAAAATGATATACGAATTCGGAGGAGAAATTACTTTGCAAGTATATGGTATGGTAACTTTATATTTGAACGAGCGATGTCAGGCTTATGTATAGTTGCGTTAGAATCGATATGTGAATTAATTAAAGTATCTCGTTTGCCAAGAATTGATCCTTGTTTATTATTTAATATAAAAAATTTGACGTATGTAATGACTAGGTACGACACCCTGGTAGAAAATAACGAAGAGAAAGTGGTGTGCATAATAGTGCACGGTAGTAGTAATAATAGTGTATACTCTAGCTAAGATCAACTGGGCAGTGTCGCTGGTTAGGCACTGGAGAAGCACTGCTTAAGAATCGATATGAATCGAAACCAACATATGATTCGTAAACATAACCTACAAAAATTCTCCCGAAATCGATTTTCTGTTCTGGAAGTTTAAGTTAACGTATTGATAAGAACTTACATGTAATCATCCATCTAAACATTTTTTATATATTTTTATTATTTTAAACAATTTAAATCTGTAATTATATTATTTTTTTCCAATTATAAGTTTATGGCTAGTCCTTAGCTAGTGAATGCTTAAAAATCTGACGAAAATAACACGTCGACTAGCCAGTCACTGCTCAACTCACTGGCTAGTTTGTCTTTCACTCGCTATGGACTAGCCAAAAACTGCTCAACATTTCTACCAGGGCATTTATAGTTTAATTTGTAATTTGTTTAATAAAATAAGTTTGACAAAAAATTTCACAATGTGTATACCGTCACCCAATTATGCATAAAAGTTAAGGTTGATCAAACGAACTCCTTTTTTAAATTCATTAAATGCCATTTACGCTTCAAAATACGCTTCACGTACTCGACCCGCCAAGATACTACGTTTGGAGGTCTGAGAGCTCCAACGGGCGGAGCTCACTACGCAGCGAAATCTCGGATACCCAGCCCTTCCAGTATGAGCACTCCTACTTCCATTCTCAGCGCGCTGTATATCCGAAATTGTTGGAATCGAAACACTTCTATTTAGAAGCCAATAACTCCCATTTTTGAGGTGCAAAGACGCAGTATTTTTCGGATATACGTTGTTTTCAAACCTTCGACGCTCCAGCCTTGCAAATTTCTTTCCGTGATAGAAGCATGGTACGGTGTTAGTTATCAACATACACCCTCCTCAGGCCTCCCTCCTGTCTTGCAGAGTCAAATGTAACCTACAAATGTAGTCGCGTATACAGTTAACAGTTTCAATGTCTTAAGGGGGTGGCATACCCGGTGGGTTACCAACCGAGCAAAAACAGACAATTATTGCATTTATTTAAAAAAATATGTAATTGAATGCAAAACCCAAATACAGAAGCAGTAGGTAACAAAATAATAAGTAATTCTACGAAGTTCCAGGTCAACACGATAAAGACACCCTAAAAAATTTCTGCACCGACAATTATGATTATCTCTGATTTTTCAGTGTAGAAATTTTTTAGGGTGTCTTTATCGTATTGACCTGGAACTTCGTAGAATTACTTATTATTTTATTACCTAGTGCTTCTGTATTTGGGTTTTGCATTCAATTACATATTTTTTTAAATAAATGCAACAATTGTCTTTTTTTGCTCGGTCGGTAACCCACCGGGTATGCCACCTCCTTAATCAGTATATGCAAATTTACAGACACGTATATCTGCATCTCATGTAATATATATGTATAATTATATATAGATGCGTGTATATGTGTAATGTATACATTCTATATACATATACGGTCTACGGATATGGCGCGCGTATGTACACGGCTAATACAAGCGCTCATATATCCATTTTGAGCCCCTATTTTGGGTGAAGAAAGATTTGTTTAATTAATGTTAATTCTGTATAATAAATATTGTATTATCCGGAGATCGACCGCAAATGTAGCTTTCTCCGATATCTGACATTTGCATTAATTAATATTTATGCCCGACGACTGATGTGCATTTCTCATATAATTACATGCATTACGAAATTTTGTTTTTCAATTAAGTATAAGGTTTCAATTTTCGGGGTGGTAACATACATTCATAGCAAATACAAATACATCACGTATTATTTTTTTTTAAATTTAATACAATATTTTTTTTTATCGATCCGACCTCTTTAATAATGTAAATAAAACTATTTTAGTACTATAATAGGAATATGAAAAAATACGCATTCACCCACTTAAATATTAAGTTACTTTTTATACAGAACAAACGAATGCATTACTGTTCTTAATAGAAACTTTAAATTATAAATGAGTTATATTAACCATTATTATTATTATTATTATTATTATTATTATCATAATTATATTATATATACTATCGCTTTAATTCAATAATTTTTAATTATGTTTATAATGGAATTATTCATCAGTGTTAAGATTGGTATATGTGTATATATATATATATATATATACATTGTATAGTATATAAATTCTGGTATAAATGAAGCCTGAGTATAGGGTAAAAATGATATGAATACCGTAAAAATTTTGTATTAAGGATCAATAAATTAAAAAGTTAATAAAGAAATAAATTAATTGTATAATATGTAAAAATATATTTAAACGTCATGAAATTACAAATTTGTGCTTATAGGGAGATTTCACTTCAGTTGAGTACGTTTTCTGTAAGGGTGACTCGATGCATATGCATTCAGTGTGTATATATATATAGGTATATATAAAGCTCAGTGGGTCATCAATTAAAACAAAATTTTGTTATACATACTAACATACATACAAACTACTTATATAGTTGTACATAATATTAATTTAAAATCAACACTTTTGATATTTTACAGAAAGGACTTGTTAATTATGTTGGATACACATCACCTATTTGACAATGAACAATAAAACAAAAGTTGTTAATTTAAGTTTGGTTGAATAATTCATAATACGCGTTGATAAGTGCATTGTATACTATATATATATATATATATACATGTTTTTATCCATCATATAACATTGCGTGTTCATGCGCTATATAATTTCTCTTTTCTGTTGTTTTTTTACGTAATTTGCATTTGAAAATCGATTTGTGACTGTGTGAACATTAATTATTCTTGGGTCGTATCCCCATTTATTGTTATTACTGATTGTTTTATTAAAAAGTAGAGTGAAAGATAAAAATGATTCTTTCGATATAAAGTTCAATATTTTAAATTACACGTTTCAATCATTATTAATATTATATAATGTATTCATTTTTCAGTACCTGCACACAAAGAACAGAAACATTAATAACTAATAATCGAATAATAATTAATAGATATGATTAAACTTACCTTAGCGTAATGAAAACAATTTCGTCTTACAATTAAATATGTTAATTGTTAATGAATTTCGAGTCAATTAACTCAATGTTTTATTTCGCCCCAATCCATAATTCAAAGTAAAAAAGCGTACCGAATTTCTTAAACAAAAAAAATGATGAATATTACTTACCAACACAATCCAAACTTATTTAATTAACTATCCATTAAATAAAACAAAAATAATGTACGAAGCAGACAAAACGAAAAAAAAAATGTTAAATTAAGTTTCTTGCGGAGAATGCAATTTCGTAAAAGTTAACCGAAACGAAATGTTTTGTAATTCTGACTTTATTTCATAGCTGTAGCACATTTGACTCGGTCCGTGCACTTCAAATGTCGCACTTGCAAATTGAGTTGAAACACTCGTATGTGTGTACGTGTGCACATAGACACGCCCGCACATACATATACGTATATATTATATACATATATAGACATGCATATAAAAATATCCATCTATAGAGAGTCAGAGAAAGAAAAAACAATACAAACTTTCGGACGTTTTCGATAAGTGTTTATTTCGATATATCATATGTTGTTATTATTATTATTATTATATTTACATTGTTTTCTTAATTCGGAATATTGTATAATATTAATTAGCGCTGAATGGAGGTCACTTTTTTATTTGATTGCTCGGTCATCTCCTAACGAACGTCGGTGCTACGAATTTTTTTCTTTTAAATATATGTATATATGTAAACATTTCAATAAAAAGATGAACTTAAAAATGGAAGGACCGCGTTTTCTTTTTCCATTTTTTTTAAACAATATATAGATATATATATAAAAAAACAGATACGTGGATTATACATTTTTTCCTTCCTTTTTTTTGGTCGCAGACATTCGTCGTCATATTTTTTTTTTCATCATTGAAAACAACATTTATAAAAGTTTCGTTAAAAAATTTTTCACATATTTTTTGTTTATGTATCCTCATGCTTACATATCCCCTTTGCGCGTTCTCGAAACATAAATTCAAAAGTGAACGATGTATATTATATAACGTGTTTTATGAAATACATTATACATTGGCAAGTAAACGTTTCGTTTTATATAAGAATAGATTTATAAGAAATATAATGAACGATGGCTACACAATATATATTCACAAAAAAATTGTGTGGTCGCGCGTTCAGTGAAATTGGATAAGATTTGGTCCACGTCCATTTATAATAAAGCGTCAGAATATATCGTAAATTTGGCATTGTTTATTATATTTTCTTTTATTTTTTGTCCCGTTTAAATGATACCCTTACCCTTTTTTGTGTATCTTGTACGTGACAGGTGTGAGCGTATGTGTGGGTGTTTGGGGAGGTGGATGTGTGTATGTGTTTACATGTACGTGTGTGTGAGTGTGTGTATTTTGTCTGATGATGAAATACAGTGTTGATTAACTTCGACTAGGCATACACATAGTAGTAATAATTAATATTGACTTGAAATTTACTGTCATTAGTAAATGCATTTTTTTAATTAACCAATTTGTCAATTGAACATCATATTACTGTAAAGTAAAATATTAATTAATTAATTATGTTAAAGTAAAATTAGTATTAATTATTAAAATATATACTATGATAGTATAATAGTTTGTTGATCAAGTAACTTTGCGTTTAGATCAACATTTTGCATTTTAAAAAAATTATGACAAATTCCAAGTTCCTAAAGTGTATAAAACAATTTTAATTTAAACATTTAAAATGCAAAAGTTTCAAACGATAAATTAGGTTATGAAGATGAATACGAGATATGAAATGTCACACGCTCGAATCCATTCATTTACCACTAAGTTATACTGTGCGTAAAAAAAATTTGCCCAGCCATATATATATATTCTTACTGGTGCATTATGTTTCAATAAGTTTTGACTCCCAAAAAATTTTCGAAAATAAATATTAATGTTTAGATTTTTGCAAAAAAAAATATTTACTGTCTTTAACATTTAAACTCACACATGCACACACTCATATTTTTAACATATAAAGTAAATACTATAAAAAAAGTTATATAATGTTCAATTGACTGATTAGTTCGGGTATGTATATAAATTTTCATTTTGTTTTAAAAGTGCTGCTACGTTCTGTCGAGCTATGCGAAAAATCTTAGGCAAAGCTCCGTTTGAAAATATATTATTATTTATATATATATATATATTTATTTATTTATTCAATTTATTAAGTTTTTTTTATTTATTTGTATAGTTTATATATATATATATATTTATGTGTATATTGTGTACTCACGCTCTGAGAGTTAACGAGCGCATGAAAATGCTACGTAATTGCACTAACGTGTACATGCGCGCCCCGCGCGCTTATCTCGTACTTTTTTAATTGTATATAATTGCTAAAGTAGTACCCGTTTTATCAACCTCGTCGATATACTCATATACATACATACATACATAGATATATGTATATATGTGTGTATATATATATTTATTTATTTATTTATTTATTTATTTAATAATATAATAATCGATGAATGCCCAATGCGTGTGGAAACGAGATAAAACGAGAAAATGCGCCCAACGGGATCATCCTGTTTTTATATATACATATATATCTATATTATTTAATTAGATACATATATGTATATATATATAAATTATTTTTATATGTATATACTTACATCTATATCTCAAAGTACGTCCTGCTAACAAATTATAATTCACTCTCCTTTCTAGTTTCTATTTGTAATAATACAGAATTATTATTGTAACTTTGGGATATACGTTTTACTTTATTTCTTTCTACTTTTCATTCTCAACTATTGTTATATAGTTCATGTGTTTATATTTTTTCTTTTGTTCTTTCTGTCACACTAGAATTCATATCGTTCGCTTCGACATTTTTCGTAATATATGTCACATATTAAAATAACGGTAAGAAAATAGTGAAGATCCTTTATCTTGTTATCTACGCTGATGCACAGTAACTGTGTATATATTTCCGTTTGTGTAAATGTATAGGTGAAAATATATATGTTATATTACATATATTTTTCATGTGAAATTTATGTATCGAAAAAAAATCAGAAAAAGCGTTTAGGGAGATATTTTAGTTTGATCAAAATGTGGTGGTAAATATATATATACATACATACATATATATATATATCATGCCTGATATTTCGTTACTGATAAAATAAAATTTACACGAATGTGCATTTAACTTACAATAAATGTTAAAATGTATCGTGATAAGCATTTTCTGAACAGATTTAAACATTTTTAAACATATCGAAATAGTGATGATTTTTCTTTAAACTTTATTGTGTGAATATACCGTGTACATGTCTATAGTGATGTTCAATTTCAGTTCAAATATATTTGTAAATCTTTAATGAAATTTGTACAAAATAGCATATATATAATATAGATATATATATTTGTATATAAAACGCTTTTTATTTAAATAATGTTTAATTCTGTTTAAAACTGTTCAAACAATATATACGCGTTAAAGTGTGTAGTACTATTAAACAAATTAATTAACATTAAATAAATAAAAGCGAGAATATAAATAATGTTAAAAAAAGTAACAAATAAGGAAAATAAAGTTATAAATTAAAGTGAAGATAAGATAACATGTAATAGGCTACAACGCATAAACACGTCCTACTAATTAGTATGTAAATGCAGTTCGTTTACCCAAGCACGTGTGTATATATATATATATATATATATATATATATATATATATATATATATGTATATATAAAACCCTTAAGACAATCTTCGTCAGACTTTACCTAGACGAAAATTTCCTTGGACTGGTAAAAACGAGTGCTCGGTATACATGTAAGAAGGGGGTGAACAATCGTTTCGTGCGTATAGGCCATTTCTCTATATATCGATCGGTTGGAAGAAAAAAAAAGAGCGTAAAGTAACCGAAGGAAGAAAAAAATAATAGCGCGTGCAATACCCAATGTAATCTTGATTCCAACGGTGTTGACTCCTCCTTGTGTGTGTGTGTGTGTGTGTGTGTGTGTGTGTATGTGTGCGCGCGCGTTTGTGTGTATATTTTTTGCCCTCTTCCCGATTCCTTTTTGTAACAATGGATCTCGGGATGTGGGGGTGCACGAAAGACTTTTTCCGCTGACTCGCACGCGATATATTATATATACGTGATGCTGAGCACATTCGACCGACTCTCTTTCTCTCTCTCTCTCTCTCTCTCTCTCTCTCTCTCTCTCTCTCTCGCTCGATCTCTCGCTCTTCGCTTCTCTTTTAATACTTTATCACAAAATACTATATAACTTTCTTCTTATTTAATCCTATTGCGCTAGACGTTATTACGGATATTCTGAATATATGTATATATATATATATATTTATATAACGTATCTAGAGATTTCTCATTTGTATATACGCATATAACGCGAGACTAGATAAATAATTTTTTTCTATTTATTTATTTATAATTATTTGATTCCCATTATTTTATTCCCTCCGTGGATAGGTTACTTCTACTGGGATGCGGCATCGATTGATTGGCTTTATAAGACGTTCGCTCGTCGATTATACATAGGTATATAACTTGAATCCCAATAGATATATATATATGTTATCACGCTGAGGAAAGAATTTCATTTGTTTATTTAAATTACTTTGTTAAGTGAATACAGTTTTTTTTTCTGAAAGCCCATACTTTTAAAAAAGTATTGTATTTTTTAATAAAAATGATTAATCTATTATATACTATTAATTATAATAAATTTGTTTATCTTTCAAATATTTGTTCGTGCCAACCACGATTAAACTTTTGTTTTATATATAAGTATATATATACATAAGAAGGTGTATGTATTAATATTTAACTAAACTTCTTCCCTGAGCGTGATAATTTAAATAAATTTATCTTCGGCTGAATAAAAGTAAATGCTTAATGAAATAAACGATTCATTTTGAAAATGAAGGACTAATGATTTCCCATTACTTCTAATTCGAAGGAAAAAATTTTAAGAAAATGTGATGAAAGTACTATATATATACATATACTGTACTTTCCGCCTTGGTTGGCTGATGATGTTACGTTCACTTTTTGTTATTGATATGAACTGACACGCAACACCAAAGCCAAATTACTTGGACCCGTTGCGTTTCTTTAGGTTAGTATTTTCTCATATTTCTCGCATTTTCTTTTCTGTTAGTATCTATATATACTCTATCGACGGATGTTAAAATCTAATTATTTTTATGTTTTGTTCTGAATGTGTATCGGTTTTTTTTTTGTTACGGATTTCAGGTATATGCTATGAATAGAATTGGTTGAACTTATTTCTACAACTAAAATTTAGAAATTTTAATAAATTATATATTTTTATATATTTCTATATAAATAATATTTTCACCACACGTAGACCGAAAGTACCACATTCCCTCCCGGCACCGAAAAAGGAATGTGTTATTTTCGGCCTACTGGTGGTGAAAAATAGTATACATCCCACGGGAGGTAAAATGGTCACCCCATAGCACATGTTTGCCACCCTCGCCTTCGGCTCAGGTGCCAATTTACATGTGCTATGGACTGACCAATACTTTACCTCCCTAGGTGTGTAATATACTATATATATAAAGTTTACTATAATACCCATTTACTTATTTATATAAAATAAAATAATAAACATACCAAAATTAAAAATTTTATAGTAAAGTTTGTGTGTGTCACTTGAAAGACTTTCGTATTTAGATAATTTTTTGATAGTTTGATATTATGATACAAAAATTGTTATAGATATGCGCAAATACTAAACAAAAAAGAGTCGTAGATACAAAATAGATCGAAAGTTCAATCAATTGAATTCACCACCGGATAATAGTAAATTATTTCAAGATGTAATCTACATTTGGGATCTGGCACCCCCTCAATTTTGGTAATCTTGCCGAGGATACATCGCGCCGCGATCAACGTATATATTACAACTGTCAACAAGTACACACTCTGTGCGCGTGTGTGTGTGTGTGTGTATGTACGGTATGCATACGTGTGTGACAAATATACGCGCATGCGTTATGTGCTCTTGACAGTGAGCGTTGTTCAGTTAATTAGTTATATAGTTTGCGGCATTTCGTCTTCTTGCGGCAGTAGAGTAGTTTAACTATACAAATTACTTGTACAAGATCGATATATTTTCCACATGCACAAACATATATAATTTTATGTATATATGTACGTGTATATGTAAATATTATTTTGGTTTCACATTTTCTTGATTGCTAAACACACTGGGAGCTCTCCGAGGGTATACGAAATTGACTGAATTTTTTGATTGGCCATCGCTCCACCAGTCTCGACTATCTACATAGATTGTTACTCTTTTATATATATATACCTTTGTTCCTTTATTTAATATTCTACCCGTTCCACGGATTGTCCCTTAATGTATCTATAATATATATATATATATTTCTTTTTGTTATAATTTTGAGCACACGACGATGGTGCGTTGTGCGCTTTTTTCTTTTGGAAATTTGAAAGACTAAGAAATTCATCGAGATAGAGTTTATGTATATTACACGATTGCTGCGAATCCCGCCATCAGTTGTTTCATTGCTTCTGATACGGTACGATAGAGATCAAAGGTAATTCGGTCGGCCGGAACAACAAAAAAATTTGAACGTCCCGCGCAGGTATGATGGATGTCGGGTTCCGACTCGATTTTCCCAACGTAAGTTTTTACGGGTACCGTTGCTACGATTAAGACGATTTGCCGCTTCTTGAAGTGCCACTGGTCGTTCTGTCAACAAACATTTTTAACCGTTTTTTGATTTCTTATTGCTTTTACGAGATTATAAGTACAATAAACAGTTATATGAAAAATAATATTATTGCCAGCTGTGATTTATTTGTGTAATTACTTTTCACTCAATAATGATGCAATACTATGATTAGTATATGTATTATTGGAAATAATTCCATTATTATTTCTAACAGTCACAAGTTATTATAACTTTGCTGCAATTTCACAATAAACTTCATTCGTCTTTTTACATCGATTAAAACAACATTTTAATCACCTACTTTACATATTACACTATGTGTAACAATTATATGTGTAAACATTAATTATAAAATTTAATGATATACGTTTAAGTATTATTTCTATAAAGTAGACATCGTTTGCATTCATATTAACTTACCTTGACATGTTGTCTTAATTATTATTATTATTTTAAAGTTAAGTATACTTCGGTCACAATAAGTCTCAACTTACTCCACTTATTTTTCTTTTAATTTCTATTCAATTCTTTAAAACCGCATAAAAGTTAATAAACCTTCATTAGAATTAATCTGAACTAAAAAAATTAACTTATAAATGAAAACCCAAATCATTAATATATTGTTATACGAATAAAGACTAAATATATTCTAGAGCATAAATATACAATACAGAATAAAATAGTAATGAAATAATATGTATATTAATAATATGTATAATAATATTTTTTTGCAACTATAATTATATACATCAAGAATTGGATTGATATGTTCAATGTGTAAATTTATATAAATCGTGTATATTTTAAAACATTTCTTAATGTAAAACTGATACAGAAAAGCCGTTATCATATAAAAGGAACCCGAACCTTAAAATATTAGTACATGTATCCACAATTTTATCAAATTAAACACTATATCTAAATTGGTGCAGTATATACTTATACCTGTATACTTTTCCACGATACATAAAATAAATTTAGAAAATCGAAATGCAATTTTACTGCACAGTATATCAGTATTATCGAAAAATTTGAACTTCTACCTATAGAAGTAGGGTATATATAATTTATGTGCTAACCCATTTACGTCTACAAGAATTAATGTAAGCCAGAAATAAGTGAAGTACTATCGTCCAATGATTAAAAGAACCGTTTGCACTTATATTCCATATATGAAATTATATTATTGAGATGTTGAGTGAGATTAACCAGAGTAAAAGGATGTATCAAGCTTGTATTGTAAACATTAGACCAGAATATTATTTTTCCATTTCTTCATTATCTGAAAAATCTTTTCGTTGTTTTAAATTAATGCATTTAGGCATTGCACTCAATTGTAGGCATAAATATTTCATATTCTTAATTCTATACTTTTATATTATTTATTTTGTAATTTGGATTTCACATCTCTTAAATATTGTATTTTGAAATATAAAAACATTTAATTTTTAATACGTATGTTAAAATTTAACAAAAAGATTTTTTATTATCGATATTATAGTAGAAGAAATAAAAATGTTTACATAAAATAAAAAATTTATTTTTTACACTGATACTATATTTTATTGTTTTAATTAATAACGTTAAAAAAATCGATGTTCGAGTATGAAAAACATCATCGTGTATCCGAGAGTAAAGGTACTGCATAAAATTAAAAATTTACAAATATTTATACTTCCTTATTAAAATCTACAGAAATATTGATGAACTAATTAGTTTGATATTGATTAAGTATATTATTCTACATTACGTATCAATACTTTATAGTCATTAATAAATAACTGTTGAAACATAACAATATTAAATAAATATAATGAGTTATATTTTATTTTAGTGATGTTAAATCAACCATCAGTCGCTAACAATTTATTTGTTTATAATAAATTCTTTCTTTTATAAAACATCTTTCCATTTTTTATAGAATCAATTTTGAACAATATTTTATTTAATAAAATCCTCGTATTAATGTATGTACAGTTGCTTTTCTGATAAGAATATAACCGTGCTCTTTCATTCTTAAACATTTCTTAAATACTTTAATGCAAGCATTACATTATATATATCTCCAAGTCATAATTGTTACGTAGATAACTAATTTCTATTATTTTAATTTTTGGACGATTTTTATTAATTATTTGTATACTCTATAAAATCAAATAATAGATATTACATAATTTGATGCAAGGATTTTTCATTGAATGTACGTAATGATGTAACTGAAAATATACAACAGTTGTTACGTACTTGAAGAAAAATATTTTACTTGCTCACAGATATGGAGTACATAAAGTTAAATTCACTCTTTTTATCTTTACAAAGTTGCTTGTGCATTTTGTCTTTATAAATCTTTTCAAAATGTTTACAAAATACACTTCAAACTATTTAGAAAAGAGTTTGTTTCTTATTTCTTGTTCAAACGAATCATTATATATCTTTTACGTTTTTCAACATTTTTCTTCAGTTTATTTCGAATAACGTATCGTAATTAAAATTTATTCAATACAATAGCAAACTTCAGAAGGGAACAAACGTTTTCTAATATAAAATAGAATATAAAATAGTATAATATTTGTTCTTAATTCTCGGCTAATCTAAAAAAATAAATCGCTACAGGCTTGTATTAAAATTTAAGGAAAATAAAAAAAAATGTGATAACTTTATAGGGGAATATTGTTAATTTTTAATATAAAAAGAGTATGAGATGATCATATTTAAATTTAGATTTAATCAGTTTATTAAATGTCAATGTTTTAAAAAATTAACTTACGAAAATGTTTTATCGTATTTTACTGTATATGAATATCACGACATAAACTAAAAGAAACTTGTTGAACAAAATTTCAGTTCGATCATTGAAATAAATTTAAGTACATATTTTATATATGTAATCCTACATTTTTTAACACAATTTAATGCAAATAACATTATTTATGCGCGATAAGTAATTTTGTACTATATTTAAATCGATTCAACAGTTGCTCGTATTGTTATATATCTATATTCACAACGTATGCAAAAATAAACGTCGAATTATCCGGTGAATAATCGAACATATATATTGAAATATTTTATTAAAAAAGTAAAAATACGGGTTTCATTGAAATTTAATAATATAATTAAATTGAAGGTATTTATAGTAGCTGTGGATTGCAAATCAATCAGAAAGTTTATGATAATGAAAAAATGTTCACCATTTCTCAAAGTCAGCGATAAATCAATCTTATTTTCCGGTGTTTGACGTATATCAAAAAGTCAACTTCTCAAAATGATCCTCTGTATGTATACGTAAACAGATACGCGCACACATACGCCGAAAACTATAAATCCAAAGGTTTTACCAAATGCACTATAGGAAAAGCTATTTTCCGAAAATATGAAAATCCCCCTATTGAGAATCTAATGGTAGAAATAAAATCGAGGAAAAGTAGGTACGTATACGTGTGCGTGTTTGTGTTTATATATATATAGATATATAGACATATAGATATATACAGATATACAGATATATATATATATATATATACCTGTGTCTGCCTCGGATTGTGGCATGAACTCCTGAAGCTCAGCTATAAGGGCGCTGATCTCTTCGGAGTCCTTTTGGATACTGCATAACTCCTCCTCGTTGAAGTCAAGCGTTATTTGCTTACATAGAAGAATCTGGGTAATGACGTTGCTGATGTTTGACGGTCCTGACTTGCTCTCTGTATAGAAAAATAATGTATCCAAAGATCCTTCAATATAGCATATATACATATAGACGTGCCGATTTATCGATTGTTATGTGAATCTATACACACACCCACTCACCCACGCACATACAACTTTTTACTGCAAAGTAAACACGGGCGATAGGAGGGATATGGGCTATCCCCAACTTTGCTAAAACTACCTGAGCTATGCGAGCGAGACTCGCATTATTAATGGACTTTTCGAACTAGGCAAAAAATGTCTTATAATACTAAACTCTCGCATCCGCCCATAATTTAATTATTTATCCGTTACGATTATGTATAATTATTGTAACATTAAATTAGGTACACGCGATTATGCGCGGGATATGTATATCAACGCCAGGACAGGCGAATGCGTATATATATATATTCTCTGACTGTGACTAATTATAGAAGTTATACATTTATAACTATTACCGAGGTTTTCAACTTGTATATGCTGTACTTGATATCGTGATATCATGTACAGTTTTCGACTTTCGTCCAAAATACACGCAATTTTTAAAACGTCTTTAACTTATTAAAATAAGCGAGATTTTTATTTATTCTACACCGAAAATAGGACATTATTTCTAAAAAATATATTAATATTAATGGGTCACAAAATGTGTTTTCAGTGGAGTTTTATTTTCAACTTTTCAACAATATAAGCTCAATACTGTGATATTAAAAATTCGTACTTAATGCACTAACTCATCTCATCTTATTTATAATATTTCATTTAAAAATATGTTATATATGACACTATCAAATTTTAACTGTCAAACATATCGATAATTAATGATCATAACTGTTTTTCTTATAATCGTATAATCGAACCGCTTTTATTTTTTATAACATCTAATGGCTTTTACATTGCAAGAGCATTAAAATTATAAATAATATAACTGTTATGTTAAATATTCAACAGATTTTAATAGAACTAAAACGAAATAATAAAATTAGGTACGCCCTTATGTTTTAATAATTATATAATTTTAATAGATTTATAACATTATTTTGTATAATTTATACGAAATATAAAGTAACTTTAATGTCGCAAAAATTATTGTAATGTTTCCTTTCCTTGCAATAGCTTTAAAGAAATATGTGATTATGATATTAACTTTTTCATACTAATAGTGCAATTGTGATGTTTATGCTTACAATACGCAAACTTTTGCTATTTTTTGTTATATCATACACGGTACTACAGTACCACTAACTTTTAATTTATTTTTTACTAATTTTACAGTTGTACAGTATACGTGAATTTCATAAAAATTATTTGGTGATTGACTATAAATTGTTCGAAAATTACATTTAATTAGTGTACGCGTTTTAAGAGGAAATTAAAACTTAATTTAGTGGTTAATATCGGTCTGTTTGTTACAGAATTGAATAAAGTTGTTTCGCGTGTCACACGTTAAGGTGGCGTTTTAACAAAGTTTATTGAATGCAATCATATTATTTAACGTAATAAAAAAGTATAGAACGAAAGAGAAAACACGGAATGTTTTGCGTCGATGCACGCGAATGCGATAAAAATTTCTATGTTTCAAGTCTTTCTTCTTTCAGCCCTTCCGCAGTGGAAAATCTCTGGGTTCGATCGTTTAAACGTTGTAAAGAACTTATGGGGAAACTATAAATTCGCACGCTTTCAACTTATTCGTTTGAAACTTTTCATCTGAAAAGAGATTGATAATAATAATTTTAACTCTTTTGAGTTACTAATTCTTTTTGTTCCACCTATTTTTCTTTAAAAGTTGATAGTGCTAGTCTTTTACGTTTAACGTTTTCAAGCAGATTCTTGAAATATTTTATGCAAGTTTGATGAAACTAATTTGTTTTGTATAACATTACACCTGTAATGAATTAAATTAATTGAAAAAAGTGTCATTAAAAGGAATGTATTGAAACAAACAACATTTTTTAAGCTTTTTGTATTAGATAACATAGAAATAACTTTTTTTACCGCTTTTCAATTCTAATACAAATTTACTTATTGAAAAAGGTATAAATATTTCATAATATTTCGTATAACTATATTACTCTATAGATAAACTTTCTATAACACTTATGTATCTTAACATGATATGCTAATAATACGTATACTTTCTACGAATAAATTTTATTCAAAGAAACAACTTGCAGAATTGATAATCATAAAACCTTCGCTTTCCGTAAAATACTACATTAACTTTCAAATGACTGCATTTAAGTTAGGTATATTGTATTCACATAAAAATAACATTTTCTTTTCGATTCTTTTTTTGTAGACATCTTTATGTGTAAAAATGGCAAAATCACATTTTAACAAAAGGTATCTTAAGAAATTTACTGTTCATTACTAAACAAAAGGTTAAAAATTTAATGTATATAACGTAAAATAGTCAACAACTCTACAAAAAATATAAAAATTATATGCATGTATATCGAAACGTCAGTTGTTTTTTCTTGAAAGAAACAGTGAAATAAAACTTAGATAAAGAGAAAATAAGAATAAAACTATTTAAGACTCAAGAGATCATTTGCAGCATTTACGTTATCCCCCAGTAAGCTTTTTTTCTATCTCCAAGAAATTTAAAGTGCTACCTCAGCCCTTTGAGCGAGGGTATCATTTTAAAAGCGTATTTAAATCTCGTTAGCGAGTAGATGTCCGTAAAAATGTAAAAATTACGTAAACGTAAATAAAGTTGAAAGCAAGACTTGGACATTACGTGAATTAAAAAAAAAGCTTAGTCAACTTTATTGAAATGCATGTTTAACGCTAAAGAAATGATCTGATGGTTTTTTTCTAAAAAAGAAAGTTAATGATTTAAGTAATGTTCGTAAATATGCTTCAGTATATCCAATGCTCATTTAACACAGAATAGTTAAGTAAGTCAAATCTGCTTATCGAATATTAAGTAAAATGTGAAAACTGCGAAGAATATTTTAACTGTGCAACTTGTACAATTTTCGTACTGAATAACATTGACAATCAAATGTATATTAATAAATATTAAAAATAACATTTTAACAGATAAATTCGTAGATTTATTTAGAAAAGGGTATATGCAAGTGAAAATGTTGGGAAAATAGGAGAGACGTCCTCTTATATTCTACCACACAACCTATTGCGCTGAGAGGCAGTTGCAAGCATAAAAAAAAGTTGCCTTGAGTAATTAAGTGTAGCTTAAAAATAATTTTAATTAATATTAACACTTGTCCGTAAAAGCAAGAAAATCGACCTAATAACCCTCGACTTTCTTTAACAAGAGCTACATCGTCACATTGACCATAATTGTAGGATTTCGCGCTCGCATATAATATGTAATATTTATAATATACTCTTGGATAATCTCTCTGTCTTGCTATCAATGTAGTCAAGTAAAAATTAAGAACTTAATAATTTTTATTTGCCTGACCGTACGCGATCCTATTCTAGTAATTACACAAAAATGATCCTATCAACTGAAAATAAAATTTAAACACGTGTGCCATATAATCATTATAATGAGAAGAGTGAATAAAATTACTTATCGTTAATATTGATTAAATTAACTACAGTTTAATTTGAAACGAAGCTTTATGTCAAAGTGATGTGCAACGTATAGTGAACACTCTAGCATAATACGGTAATCTAACTTTTTTTAATTCACATGGATGATGGGGAACAACTAATACCATGAGATTTACGACATTCAAAATTTGTCCTTAATTTTGTTACTGTCAATTATATACCCAATTATAATTACCGAATTTCAAGCACACTAATGAATTCGCATATAACGAAAAATGTATTAATAAATTACCAAAATATCCAGTCATATCCATAGGTACGATGCGGACAAGGTTTTTGCTCTTGTACAACTCCCTAAGAAACAGCTGGGCTAGGAAGAAGAGCAATACGAGATTCGGGCTGTCGGCCGGTATCCCCGATTCCATGGCACTATTTTACCAGGCAAAAAATTATTTTTTTTACCTCATCGCTTATTATTATCGTATAAACAGTAGGAGGGGTTGACGGGGTTGACAGGGGGTGAACTGGCAGGGGGATGGTAAGAGGGGGATGGGAAGAGGGGGAGGGGGGTCGAGCGGGGGTAAACGATGAGAATGTAGGGCGCAGGTGTTTCCACCTACCTCCGCATCTGCGGCAGTATCATCTGCGAGGTACTCTTGCAAGCCTCGACGCAGCAACGACGCAGCTTGCGTATCTTCTCGCGCAGCTCTGGGCAGTCGCGCGACTGCCCGATCCCGATCAGCAGGTCGCGGAACTGGGCTATCAGACCGTTTATGTACCCGATGTTCTAAGAAACAAATAAT
This sequence comes from Theocolax elegans, assembly GCA_026168455.1. NCBI lineage: Eukaryota > Metazoa > Arthropoda > Insecta > Hymenoptera > Cerocephalidae > Theocolax > Theocolax elegans. The sequence goes on along the minus strand of CM047429.1, from coordinate 48,355,929 downwards.
CAGTTGTAATAATTTCCTTTATTCTGTCGATTACTTTTTCAATACGCGTTTTTTTATAACCATTGACGATTTCATAAGGTTTTTAAGTTTCGACCTGAATAATAATATCATTATTCAACCTGCGTAAACGTAGTTTATTATCGCTTTTTAGGGAAGAGGGTGTATACTCAAATGTTCATCCGAATGACCAACAAATTTTGTTGCTGTGATAATATACACTGTTTTGCCAAACTTTATCGATATAAAGTTATTTTAAGTCATTTTACAAAGTTATGAAACAAAATCGGGTAACGTTAGAGTACTATAAAAAAAAATAATGAAATAAAACTCCTTAGTTTGTTTAAAGTATTATAAATTTTTTTAAGCAAAGGTATTTGATACACAAATTCGGCCAATAATCACGAGGGAAGAATTTAAAATCGGGAAACGAATTTACATGCAACCGAGGTACGCGAGGCTGGCTCGAAAAAATTGACTCGTACCCGAGGGTTTTGTCCTGTAAGTCCTATAAGGAGAAAGATAAAGATAGGACTTTACGCAAATTGGAACAACTTCAACAGCTCAAATGATTTAAAAGTTTTCTCTGATTGAAAAAAATACATTCAAAAATAGAAGAATAATCAATTAAATGATTCTATTAAAAATTAACATAAATTTACAACTTTTTTCAAATTCACATAACTCTTGAAAAGTCTGAACTATATAAGTAAACCATCGTTCATAATAAAGCTTTCGGTTTAAGCAACTTTTTATTGTTTAGAGGTGATTAGAAATTATCGTAACTTGGTCAAAATACATTTTCTATATGATTTTTAGAAAGTCTTGTATTTTTATTAATATAGGAGCCATTAAACCTCGCATTAAACTAAACCATGATATCAGAGAAATTCGTTTCCCGGGATTTAAATGCTCTTCTTGCCAATATGCACAGGTAAAGTTTCATACATTTACATAGTATCATTTCGTTAATATACATCACATTTACTCATCTTGGGGATCCATTCAATTTATACGTAAAATACAAATCACGTGTATAAATTATGTTAATAAATGACGTTAATTTAAAAAAAATGATAATTATGCCTATTCGTCAATAATATTTGAAAATTTCAAAAATCTATCATAAAATCCAATATTTTATATTAAACATATGTATTTATCCAGCTTCACAATAAATATTTAAGAATTTCATTAGATTTATAATCGAAAATGGTATACATATTGGTTATCGTCCTCGGGTATGCGTGTGTGAGTAAAAATGAAAAGTGTTATTGGTAAATTTTGAAATCACGTATAGAAAGTTATTTATATAACGTATTCCCTTTATTTAAGTATTTTTAATGGATAAAGCAAAAATCATACAAATTGAATTTATCTATATATTTATACACGCGTGGGCTTGTGCAAAGCCGCAAATGGTGTATTTACCTTTAATTTAAAGGGGTACAATTGAATCTACATTCGCTGTACCACGTCGATTTTCTGCCTTTTTTTCTCTCTTTCTCTCTAGTAGATAAATAAATCAAGGAAAATCAATAAATTATAATGTAAATTCGATAACTACTTATTAGATTGAACTTTACGGCATCCCGTTAACAAAATGAAATTGCATACAATATGATTTATCTCGTTGATCACTATACTTTCGAATGCGTTCGATTTTTAAATGTTACATACATCTACTTTATTATAGCTAATAATGCATTATTGAAACAAGTCCTATATAGATTTACACTTTAACGAGTGATAATTCTCATTTATCAAAAAAAAGGTACAATTTAATAATAGATAGATTTGAATAATCAAAATTAGATTGAATAATCCAGTTAGTTGTTAATTCGGTATTAAACAAGATTCATAAAAGAGAAAAAGCTGCGTTATAATTAGAATATTTGGCATCGTGTACCGAGTAAACAAAATGTCATTAATCTTTAACGATACCGCTATTTAAGGTAACATTGATGGTTCGACAACACTTTTGTTTCATTCAGAAATGAGCTCTTGACGTTTACGTCTTATAGGTCTATACTATACTCGTTCGTTGGTCAATTATTTTGTAGTAAAAGAAGGATGCCCAGAAATGTTGTAGCATGTAATAAAACGTAGATAAACATACAAACTTAACTTTATTGTTTAAACGGAACTTTTCATTTAATAGTAGCAGCTAAACTAATAAAAAAACAATTGTATTTTCTATTTATCATTCTTAATCTATATGTAAAAAATTTGATTAATAAACTGTACGAAATTTTTTTCACTTAACATTTTGTATACAATAGTTCATTTGACAAATTATATATATTTTGTAATTATTACACGTGCAGCTGTTGCGATATAAATAATATAATAGTTGAAAAGTCAAATCACAAGTAAACAATGAAAAACTATTCTACAGAAGTAATTAAAGAAGAAGGTAATATTTACTCTTGATAAATACTAATCTAAAGAATTGTCAGAAAATTCGCATAATGCAAATTTCAACGTTATTCTATACCCCGAGTTTGTAATAATAGAAACAATTACATAGGCACCCACGAGTACAGTTTAAAGCACCTTCTTTGTTATCACAGAAAAATTCCACAAGTCTGTTGTGTAGATCCCTAAACTTCGTAACCTCACTAATGCATTATACATATATAAATATATATATATATGTATGTGGGAGTGTGTGTATACACGTAGACACTTGACTAATCAAAACGAGAAGAAGAAGAGGAAGAAGAAAAAGAAGGCGAGCGGGAATGAGAATGGGAAGAGGGAAAGGGGGTAATGGGGGGGGTGAGGGCGGAAGGGGGGGTAAGGGTAAGGGTAAGGGGGATGCCGAAAAGAGTAATTAGAAGAGAGAGAAGGTATAATAGTAGTAAGTAGCACTGGGGCGAGGTTGCGAGTTTGCGCGCGCGTAAAGTATATACCTATATTAGCCGTAAAAAGTAAAAAAAGTAAAAGATAAAAAAGATGATATAGAAAAAGGTGAGTGAAGAATAATAAAAAAGCGATCTCACCGAATCAATCGTGGCCTCGGGTACCACTTCGAGGCACGTCCGGGTAGTACTCGGAGGATCCGTCATCGCGGTGCATCCTCCGGGTAACGAAATACATCGTTACACTGGCGCGGCCGGCGCCTCCTCGGGCATCGCGCGCGCGACCGACTGACTCTTAGTTTTACCGTGACTGCGCGCCCTACGATGGATACGACGCGCATGTCCGCAACAAGAACTCGCATATCGACTAACGCTTTCTCTCTCTCTCGTTGCGCGCAGCCTCGATCACCACCACTACCACCACTACCGCCACTACCACCACTACTACCGCCGCGTGTGGGTGACCGCTTCAGGCCTTTTTCCTCTCACGAGATTCGCTTCTTCTCCTCTTTGCACATCTCTCTACGTCTATACATCTATACCTCTCTATCTACAAACACACACACACGCGCGCACACCCATGTGTATACTCATCCTTTGAATTTTCAAATCTGGGGGTGGTACTCTTTTTTCTTGGGTTGGAGATATTGTTCGGAAAGGATTTTTCTTGGGGGTTGAATGTGTTTATGTGTGTATATGGAGGTGACTTGACTGGAGGAGACCTTTTCCACTTTGAGAAACGTTTTACTTTGATCATGTCGTATACCCAGGGAGATAGGCACTATCTAACATTTACGTATAAGTGAAATAGTAATTACCTCGATTGTAGATATATAGATCTATACATATAGATTTCTACATTCACATGTTTTGGAACAATAAAACCTCTTTTTTATTATATGTTCCTAGTTTCACTTCATTTTTTCAGTTGTTTTTTTTAATCAAGAATAAAGTTCCTTTAACGTCAAACAGATTTTAAGTTGATAACAATTTTATCTACCTTGCTACTTCTGTTTTGTACCTTATTAACTAACGAATTACCGCAAATATGTCAAGCAAATTACACTAATTCTTATGAATATACTGTATGTGTGCAGGTAATATAAAGAAACAGTTATTTCTGTATCAATTAAATATTTAAAATATCAAACGTAAAATGAAAGTAAGTTATTTGAACGAAAATTTATTAGTATAATATCTGCACAATAATTAATTGATGCGTGACAGTTTGGAAAAATAAATTTTGAAGTATTTTGTCAATATCAATGAAAATTCTTATCAGGAAATAATATAATACTCGTTTACAAATATTTCAATTTGATTAAAATATTAGGTTATAACGTTATAGCTCAATATTTTTTTTTACAATGTTTAAAAAAGCGTACGTGTACGTACACGTGTGTATGCATTATATTCGACCCGCATGTAGTTTATCATTACAAACGCATTAATCCAGTTCAATGATTTTAGATAGCAAATATTCACGCAATGGTTCATTTTAATTAAAATTAATAATCAAACCTAAATGTTACAATTGCGTAACCCAGCATACGTAATGTAATAACGATTGCATTACTAATAATTACTATTAAACCACGATATTTTTCTAAAAGTTATAAATATATATGTAACACACGTATACACTAACCTTAATTTAACATTTACATTAATTTATTTACCTTCAAGATATAAAAAGAATAATATACATGTGTACGCGTTCTCTCCCTCCCCTTCAAATATATATATATATATAGGTATATACGTAGACGTGTATATGTACCTAAGTTATATCGTGTTTGGGGGTGAAGAAGCTTTGGGATTTCTCCTTTATTTAATAGGTTTCGTTTGACTCGAGTTTGTTTCAAATATCAAGCATAGTTGTGAGTGGGGTGAGAGGAAGTATATATGTTTTTCGTTAGTTCGAGCGTAAGGGGGATGTAAGAGGAAAACCGAAAGTTTTATGCGTGATTTACTATACGTAAATTTATGTGATTTTTATGTTATTTCACGGAATCCCATGAAATTTGATAGTCCAAAAAGTTTAACGCGATCGTTCTTTAAACGCATAAATTTATTTGGTCTACATACTCGCACACGTACAGACGTATAAATATACATATATACGTATATATATATACATGTGTGCGTGTGTATACCTTATATACGTATAAGGTATAACCCTGATAAAATCATATTTGTATGCAAAAAAATTGTAATAATATGCATGAAACAATTATAAGTTTAATTCGAGTTTGAAACAGTTTTCATGGTTTATTACTTAGGTTGAGAATGAGGTTGAATCTTATATACCTCAACGTAAATAATTTTTAAATTAATTTATTAGTTTGCTCCTAAGGTATTTAAACCATTTTCTTCGAATATTTTGTCTCTCAATATAACACTAAAATAATATAAGCTAAATATAAAAGTGTATCAGTTAATAAAATAAAATAGAAATTCTAATCGTAAAGTCAAAAACAATTAAAGTTTTTAAAAAAAACTTAAAACAAGAATATTTAAACTATTTCCTTAATAATCGAAAATCATTTGATACTCACATAAGAATTTAATAAAAAAAATTTAATCCATAACGAGTTTTACATACAAAATACCAGTATAAGTAATTATAAAATTTCAATAGATATCCAATACCGTAATATAAAATTTTCTCCATCGTAAAATGTATATAACGACAAGCCCCGTGGGTATAAGTGTTTTTTTTAACCTCGCACAAAGTGCCTTTTATTTAAACTTATTTAATTTTGACCAAGAGAACTTCGTTGACCCGTTTTTCTTACTCCCAAGTTATACGTATAGTCGATACTCGGTTATTACGACTAAAAGTTCTTAGTGCTCGCGCTCACCGGTGGTGGTAGACTGACAAATAGACTTTTCATTTGTAATAGCCATCGATATCGGCCCGTAGGAAATAGTCGAGAGAACTCGGCTATTACAAACGTTAATTAATGCGCTCGAGTAAAATTTACTTCTCTCCAACTATCTCGAGGTTATACTTCCTATTCTCCATTTTATTACATTATATTCGAGCACTTTATATTTATATGCAAAAACAATTTAATCTATTGTCTTACACATTATCCTTCTATACTTTTTACTTTTTATTTATCATTTAATACAAATATCATATCTTAAACTTAATTTTGAGTATTAAACTCAAGTTTAAATTATACAGAGTATTTTTAATTATTTTAAAAGTTTCTGCGAGATATTATTTATGTTTTAATTTAAAAACATTTAAAATTGTTTAATACAACGATAAATACGAATTATTTGATTAAAACTCGATTGCTTTTGCAATATAACCATTATTTATTTCCCAGGCTTGTAGACGTATCGGTATACATTAATTCTATATAAATAATTTTGTTATAAATAATTAATAAATTTTGTAACGTTATAAATTACAATATAATACGTAAATACCTATAATAACGTTAGTTAACAGCTTTAAAAAATAGAATATTTGCTTTATTTAAATTATAATGTTTATTCATAAGTATTAATTATTTATAAGTCTAAAATAACAAATTATAATTATAATAAAGATATTAGATCATTGCGGAAATTCGGATGGAGAACTAATAGAAATAAGAAAAGGCTATTCCAGTATACTTACCACTTGATTTTCTTCGCGCGCCCGACAAAAATCGTTTAATAATTCCTATTTCTTTATTCTTAATAATGTCCTCTTTCGCAGTTAAATCCACGCAGTTAATCACTATTTTAAAGAGAATCAAATATTCCGAATACGCTGCACGTGGTGCGGTAACATTTTTTTCATAAAATAAGTAACGGAACATTTTTTGTTTAAACATTGAAATAATTGTTAATAATTTAAAGAGGTTTATTATAGATTCAGAAAGAAAATGGTTGTCAAATCATATTCCATTTAAATAATTGTGTGTGTATGTATATATATATTAAAACGTGTTACATCTCCTTTAAGTAATAACAAAAATTTTTCAAAGTTTTATTCATCTATAAAATGTGTAACATTATTGCATGGTAACTCACATTTTTATTAAGTTATAACACATTATGTTAAGTTCGCCGATTTTGTCGACGCGAAAGTAAGATACATATATTACTTTAAAAGCTTTCCATTTATTAAGTATAATTTATTGGATCTAAACGCATATACTGTTTCTTTAATTTCTACATAAAACTTTTCTTTTTATATATATATATAATCGTGAGAAAACTCTACGACAATGTATAACTGAAAATTCTTGTAAATCTTATTTTAATTTTAATTAAATACGTTATGTATTTGTATAATTAAGAGAACATATATGCAGGTCGAATAAATAATAAAGGAAATAATCGATATATGTATATATATATACATATATATGTGTGCGCAGTCGTTAAGTTAAGTATTAAAATCGACGTAGTATTTTCTTCCTTTTTTTGTTCTGCTATTCAAGAGGGTAAAGATAATGTGGTAAGATATCACGAAACCACCGGACGGAACGAAATCGTATATCCCTAAAGCTTTTAGGATTGGTATCTCGTTTCTTTCTTACTCACCGAAAATTACCACCCGAGAGTCGTCAAGACGGGTAAACGACATAATCGATCCACTCGTCGTACTAATTCCTCAGAATAATGCTCAATTATTATTTGGAAAATGGATCTCTTTGTACAATTTTTACAAATAAGGGTTGCACAAGGATTTTTTTCTATATATATACCTATATGCGGGTGTGTGTGTGTGTCTGCTGTACATGTGAAGAACAATCATGTCAGATAATTGTGCGATATCAATAGATATTGAAATTGAGTTTTAATTTAATAATACTGTCTAATTTTTTAATGAAAACAATACAGTAATTTTATATTTTATTTCAGGAAAAAAAAAGTTCAGAAATGCATAAAGACATTTGAAATGATTAAAATTATAGTAAAAAAGTTCATTTTAAAAACGCTTCTATAACATTCGTCTCTAGAAATTTATACAGTAACCTCTTAAATATTACCAGTTTTCTTCACGAGAAAAGTGGATTGTGAAAAATTTATCATCACGCCCTTTTATTTGCTCGATGTGTTTGAAAACTACAAACATTCGAATATTTGCGCATCGTTGAATATTTTTTTACATCTTAAAACGTCTATCCTAAATTTATGATTGACAAATATGATATATAGATATAACTAAAAAACACTGTTATATAGAAGCAACGTAAAATATAAGTTATAATTAAGAAGATTAAACTTTTTTAATTTTACAACTTTTCAAAGAATCTGCTTTATATCAACTAGAAGAAAGTTGCTGTTAACGAGTCAATTGTTATCTCTTGACAAGATGATTAAATAATTACATATTTGACAATATCATGAAATTGCATTGAGTAAGTATATTATATTATTGTTGTACGAAGTATCCTCTATTGTTTTGTATTGAATCGAGGTAATTTTCTGTATTTACTTAACTGTATGACTTTTGTTTTTATTGTCATTGATTTTAGTGTGAAAATGTTTTAATAGGCTATTGCAGTACTCTGCTTATCGCATATATTATGCAAATAGAAATGGCAACAATAATGCATATATAAATTGTGCTACAAGAATCAAATAACTTTTCCGAGATTAATTATATATATTTATTTCATTTCTTTGTGTTTATAAAAATATTATTCTTATATGTTTTTATAAAGTATTAAATATTGGATTGATCACAAATAACTATAAAATATCATAATTTTAGGATAAAACGCAAAATACGTAAACTTTAAAAAAATATATCTTTCAGTTTATGTAATGTACAACAGATGTAATATAAATATTTATATTATAAAGAAGTGAGATAAATAAATATTACAAATTTCATAAATTCTTATAAGCTTTAAGCAGTGTAATATTATAATGTATATGCACATATAGCTTAAACATACATTCTGTTAGAGCTCCTATATTTCATTATATACGTTAAATTAAAGGTAAAAAAAGAATAAATTATTTACGCGCAAAAGATTCGAATCTTAAATATTCCTCTCGTTGAAATTCAAAATATACTCGCTGGATGGGGCTAGTCTTGGTATGTACGTATATAAAAAATTGAGGAAGCTATGATTTTTTGAGGGCGACAGTTACCAAGTCCATAACAGCTTTGAAACTTTGTAAATGGTTTTTTTTCAAAACGACTCTTTTGAACCTTATCTTCAAAGCCTTTCTAAAGTTTTCGAATGCCATTTAAAATCCCGTCTTATTACCCGTTTATTAACTGCTTCGTTCGCTGGTAAGCTTAAAGGGCGTGTATGACTACATTTATAATTCACGACGGTTGCTGAGTGTTTCAACTGTATAGGTAAATTTTAAAGTAAATTGTTTTGGTATGTTTGCAACATCGTATTGTGTTGCCTAAATATTATTAGTTGATTGATACTTAGCAACATTGAATATTTTTACTATCTCAATTAAAATCGTAATGTAACTAATTAATAGTTATTTATGCACATAGGGAAGAAAATAAGCATTTATTCCGGGGATGAAATCTGCTGCTTCCTCGCTTTAGCTTTTGGCAGTAATTCATCCAAGGAAATAATCGTCTGTTACTCCTGAAGTGCATATGAAATTTTTCATCTTGATCATTTAAAAAGTCGCTTTTTGCAATAACAATATATTTTTTTAATATCTAAATTTTTTCAATGTCATAAAATTTTTTTATATATTTAATTTAAAATAATATATTTAATTTTATATTTGTAGGAAAAGGATAACTAACAAGGGAGTACTTGACCTCCGGGAAACGGGCCTTATTCTAACTTTGGTATGTCTTTTGTAATGTATAGAAACATGAAGAGAAACCAAGTTATTACTTGCCAATGGCCACTTTTACGAAAGTTATTCGACATCTAATAATATTTTCAATGAAAATTACTTCCACTTTGATCGCTTATAACTCGAAAACGAGTATTGATAGGAACTCAAACGAAAAATTAAAAGAAATTTGCGTTCAAGTAAATATGATTTAAAAAAAGAAGCTCAAATTGCTTAATTTGGTACAAAGTTATAAAAAAAAATTAAAAATTAAAGAAATTTTAACCAAAATTTAATAGAATTTATTTTTTCTTTTAGCCTAAAATTATTCAATTTCTTATTTTCTTCATAACTTTGCTCTAACTTGAGGAATTCCAGCTTCTTTTTTTCAAACTATATTTCCTTGAAATCAACTTTCTTTTAGTCTTTGCTTTGCGTTTGTATCAATAATCATCTTCGAGTTATAAGCCATCAAAGTGTAAATAATTTTTAATATAATTATCATTACATCATTAGATGTTACGTACGTAACATCGACGCGCGGATCGGCACGTATGTGAGAACGGTGTAGGATGACCGAAATGCGAAATATGAAGCGAATGCAACTACAACAAGTAATCGCGGACGGTAGACTAGTGGTTAGGCCTCGTGACTGGAAACTCGCGGATCCTCGGTTCGAGTCCCGGCGTCAGAACAATTTTTTATTCGGTCTTCTCCTATCACCTTCTCCATGCGCAACAATGTTGAATAACTTTCTGGCACTTTTTGGCAAGCAATAACTTGGCTTTCTTCATATTTTTATATTACAGAAGACATACCAAAGTTAGGATAAGATCCGTTTCCCGGAGGTCAAGTACCTCCCTTGTAAGTGTTGAAAACAAAAAAGAGGGTCTACGATGAATAAAATGTATCTTCGATGAATAAAATGGGTGTACGGGGAGTAAAGTAAGTCTACGGGGAAAATAAAGTGATCGAAGGAATAAAATGCAATTTTACTCCACACGTAGAGGTTAATAAAGTAGACTTTTTATTTATTAAGATATAATATTCAGTCTTGTTTAGGACTGCTTTTGCTTTATTATTGTTCGTTTGTAGTTTCTAAATTATTTATTTATTTAGATTATTTAATTTATTAATTATGTTGAATTATGCAGCTGTCAATAAGATGAAGATAATCGTCATAATTATTAAATTTCTGTGTATATAATAATGACATTTCATCGTTTAAAATATCGTTTTTTTTTCATTATTAATGCGACAAGTTAGTGATGCTACGATTAAAATACGACGTGAAACATTCGATATATTGACAACTAGTAAATAAAAAGTAATCGTAAGGCTTAATACAAAACCTATAGTTTACTAATTTTTATCAAATGTACTCGTTTTTATATGAATAAAGTTATAGCTTGAAGAGGATGACGAAAAGTCAAAGAAACGTCGCCATCTAATTAAAAGTGTGGTTTATTCACCAAGATAGTTTAACACTCCTTCGAAAGAAAATAAATACTGCTGCTAAACAGGCTAATTAAAGGTAAGAAATGGTAGAACATTTTTTTCATGAATAAATTATAAGAGCAAATAAATTTTCTACACATAGATGAAAAAGTAACTAATTAGTTTCATAGTCATTGACATTTTATGTTAATGATATTAAATATTTCCTGAATTAGAATAACCAAAATTATATTACACGAAGAGAAATGTATAAAAAAATACAAAATATTTTGTAAAAATTACAATAGTTTCTAATAAATAAATCACAGACTGATGTACTGAGAAAACTTACTATAGTGTATATAAAAATTTACAAAAGTTATAGTAAATATTATAAGAATTATAGTAAATGTTATTACAATCTATAGTAATTTCTACTGAAAACTATAGTAATTTCCCTAATTTGTCAGTCTGTGATTTGTTTACTAAACACTATTGTCATTTTAAAATTATAAAAAATGACTATATTGTTTAGTAACGGAGGCTCAATCTGTCAGAGTATATAAAATAGGATATTAATTTTTTGTATTCTGACATGCCCGTACCTTCGTAAATAATACAATAACTTTTGTAGAAATTTTTAGTAAAATATTTTTCACAGCTAGTGTATAGGAATAATAAATTGTATGCATAAGGTCACTCAAATTCTTGTTACGCTTAACTGCGCGAGTCTGCTTTTTTGTTAAAATACATCAAGCTTTCTACATTACTCCCAATAATCGCAAACTATCACTAACCCGATTGCATCACCGCCAAAAAGAACTAGAAAAAGTTTACTCCGAAACGATAAATCTAATCTTGTATAGCTAAAAGCAGAAACCTACTCGTCACTCTAAATTATTAGCGATTGGGTAAAAGTCCAATTTCTAGTTCGGGAAAACCGTAGTGTACACGTACTATATACCAAGCGTTATCAATGTTAACGTGAAATCTGAGGTAGAAACTACAGAGGTTGGTATATAGGTATATATATATCGAGGACAGAGAGCGAGAAAGCAAACTAAATTCAAGCTCTATTACCGGCCGGCTTTCAACTCGAGCCCTTAGTCTTTAAAGTTTCACCAAGGGTTTTCGTGTATATATAGATACATTTACCAAGATTGTCTTCCTTATTCACATACACACACACACAAACACACACATGTATGAGCTACGCCGAATGTATGTGTCATCAATTGGTCCGAGTAGAAATTGAGGAAGAATGCCATATAGTGCTTCAGAGAATATATGAGGGAGAGAGAGAGAGAGAGAGAAGAAAAAGAGAGTCATATTAAGGTACGAGCGATTCATTCATGCGAGTGTCAGTATTCGATCGGCAAGCAACGACGCGATGTTGTCTTCGATCTTACTCTTCGTGTTCAGTGTGATTATAGGATCTCATGCTCATAATGTTGTTACGGTCGTTGAAAATGACACGCTTTTGTTACCTTGTCAAATTGAAGATGGTGGTGAGTTTATGCTTATTTATTCGTTAAACAACTTTAATTGTGTCGAAAGAATAAAACATTAGGATTATTAAGTATATATCCTACATTCAGTATGTTCTCCAATCAATGAAAAAATGTAAAAATAATTCAAAACATTAGTGATATAATTATATTTCTGAAATATTTTATCTTTGTGGTATCCATAATGCATACCAAGAACAATCACCTAAATGTATTTAATGAAGTAAGACGATCAACTGTCTCGCGCGTATATACTAGCTACAGTTTTTTACGTCTACTTCTATGTCATCTAATTTAAAAATATTTTAACTAAAAGTTGTTTTCATCGGGCTCTTTACGTGCAACAGGTAGTAAAACCGTGATTTTTGGTAGTACCTATATCTATCTCAAAATATATAGATTTTGAAATTCAAGGTGATGAAAAACCATTTCGCACTTGTGAAATAGTACATTTAATTATTTGTCGATCGGAATTTTACAGTGTTAGAAATAGAGCTAGCGATTTAGTCAATTTCACTAGAATATTTAGTTTAAATAGATTGCCACTGCCACCAATATATATTTTCACTTTTACACAATTTATTAACATTCTAAGACTTTAAAAGGGCTTGCTTTTATAAAACTAAACGAAACAAACAGCGTTACACGATTTTCGAATTTTCTTAAATTGTTATTTATGCAACATATTTTATTAGAATCATACATGTATTAAAGTTAAGCTACTTTCAATTTTTTATTTTTGCAAAGAAAGGAATACATAAATAACGAAATTTTTCTATTTAGTATACTAAATAATTTACGTCGAAACAAGTCAATTCTATGCATACATCTGCAAGAAAATTCTATAAATTTATAATAAGTATATTTACTTATACTTATTTATTCAAAGTAAGATGGATAAAACTCTTACGGTATATAAAAATATATACATATATAAATATGTCCATGTGAGTATGTGTGTGTGTGTGTGTGTGTTAAAAGAAAATACGAGAATCAATATACAGAAAAAGCAGGCGCGCATAGTCGAAATACACAATAAAATAAACTCATAGGTCAATGATAAAGCAATATTCTACCCACATGTTACACACACCCACACAGAAACACACAACATTTATATACAAAAATAATTTGAACAAACAATTAATCTCACTTATACGTGAAATTAATTCACTACATGGCACTATTAAATAATGTAATTCCAAATAATAGAAAAATATTATAACCAATAAATTCCTGTAATTTTACACTTATCGTTTCTGGCATTATGGAGTTAAAGGTATAGCCTTTTAGCAATATATAAAACTGATATGGGCCGACCGCAAGACCTTTTTATTTTTTCACTTATGTACCTGCAGAACCAGATCGGTTTATCTTCATTTTCTGCTGTTTTGCGAAAATCGAGTTTAAAGTTTCAATATATTGACTTGTATATTAATTTTAAAATAAATGTCACGAACCGATGGTTTCGTATTACTGACTAAATAAATATGCTATGTATGTAAAATTTAATAAATTGCGTAAATTAAAGGTGGGAAATTTAATACCAATTTGAAACGTTACGTCAACGTAACAACTTCTTGAATTAACGTAAAGGCAAAGTAAACTCGTTTTTAATATAAAATATATTAAATTGTTGATAACGCAGTGGTCATAGACAAATTTTATAGATTGTTTATTTTATTTTTAAATTTGATGTAATTTTTGTTGACCAATATCGTTTATTATTCACATGTATTAAAATGTAAAATGTTGTAATTCGTGTACCTAAATTAGAAAAAAATTTATTAAAAACGATTACATGATTTAGTGAACGATTATAATTGAAAAAGATATATATGTGTATAATTACAATTCGTTTAGATAAAATATTCCAATTGAATCATTAAGCAAGTTGAATCGCCAAAGTTATAAAAAAGAAGAAGAAGAAGAAAGACGCTCGTCGTAGAACTTTTAACCTTTTAGACGAGTTGCAGGATTTCAGGAGTGTAGCTGGTAATTTAATCCATCAAGCTCACTTTGTTCAGAAATGATGTCATTTTGGACCAGCTGGTGCTCCTTGAATCTTACGCGCGAAAATAGACTTTGAATGATGAAGCCTTTAAGGAACTTTATCACCCAAAGACCTTTATATATATACATATATACATATATACATTCAACTTTCGATGTTAAGAATTTCTTATATTTTTTTTTAATACAATATAAGCCATGATAAGAATTTCTTCTTTTACAAATATATATATTCGAACGAAATAATTTCCTTTGCAAAGAAAAGAATAAAACGACTCGTCGATAAAGTCTTATCGAAAAAGTATTAATTTTAAATACAAGTCTCCTTCGATGGAAAAGCCTCTTAAATGAAAATGATCTTCTTGAAATGAAAGGGAAGCTCTTCAACACTTTTAATCGTAAGAATTTTTATTATTTTCTTGATATATCTTATAAGATGATATATATGTACTTGCATCGTTGACCCGAGAAGATTAATTTTATTTAATAGATTAATTCAATTTTTGCACTTAATTAAATGTGTAAAGTCAGGATATATTTATAGAAAAAAGTCGTGTGTATGAGCGTTTATGAGAATATTAATTTTTTGTCAACGTAGTTTAAAAATTGGCGACGAACGAGTTTCTAATAACTTATTAAAAATTCAACGCAATTAACCAAGTTTAATGTAACTCTAACTTTCAGACAATTTTTCTCTCATTATTAAGAATATTATAATTGCTTTCTAAGTACATACTATTCGATCGGTAAAAAAGTTGGCCATCCAGTTATACAATTTTTACGGTATAATGTTGCACGATATTGCGATATTTTATTTTAAGGTATACAAATAAAATAGTATTAATATTTTCATTAGAAAAAAACGTTTCTTTTTTTTATTGGATAGGGGATAGATATGACTAAATCGAGAGAAAATGTTGAATAATGTTAAATCGAGTTTGAAATATCTGCATATTTCTATATAAAATCTTGTAACATACAAATTCTTTGACATACTAAAATTCTTATAAAATTCTGAGATTTACTATATTATATCGAGATTTTCGAAATACAAAATTACATATTGTAATTATTTTTATTTCTCTATACCTCGAAATGTAACAATGCATTATTACTATTTTTGAGAATAAAAAAATTATTATATCTAGAAGATTCATTAAATTTATAACACAATACTAGATATTAGTTGAAACACTCGGTTCTCAAAAAGTTTCAATTTTTTAAAGTATCTCTAAAATTCAACATCAACATTTTTGTTATACATACCGCAAGCATTTTAATTTTTAATAAAGTTCTTTCGTCGGTGGATACCGAGTTATTTTACAAAAATACTAAGAGAAGATATAAGCTCGTATAATATACTCTAGAAACTATTTCCATAAAAAATTTCGACACTTTAAACGTTAAGATGATTCTCGACTAGTGAAAAATTGAAGAAAATGTCTCAGGTGAT
Organism: Theocolax elegans; assembly: GCA_026168455.1. Lineage (NCBI taxonomy): Eukaryota > Metazoa > Arthropoda > Insecta > Hymenoptera > Cerocephalidae > Theocolax > Theocolax elegans. Next base: position 48,339,877 of record CM047429.1, on the reverse strand, counting down.
ACGCGAGTGGAATGGTGGTTCCATAACGTGTTACTCGGAATAAGCGGAGATACGAATAAGACGATACCGGGCGTCAAAATATGGGCCAACCTGAGCCTCGAGCTTACGCAAGTGAAGCCTAAGGATACTGGATTCTATAAATGCATCACTGAAAGTACTGAAAATGTAGTTTACCAAATCTACCAAGTCGTCATCAAATGTAAGTATGTGTATAAATTAAACCTTCTCTTCTTTTTTCTTTTCACATGGTCTTTTAGTTTTATTTTCTCTATTCGCTCTATTTTGTGTTTGTAGTAATTGAAATTGTAATATACCTCTTTTATTTACCAGAAAGTAGAAAACAAAATTAATATAGCGTACATTTACTTTTTAATCCACATTTTCGCTCCTTTTATCGTTGTAAAATGATAATCAAGAGTTATATAATGTACATTTGTAATAATTAAATATGAAATTTATTTACGCAACGTTTTTTTTTTTGCTTTAACAAGCTTACATAATTACGATTAATTTGCGTGATATACATCATAAATAAATATGTTTAAATTTCGAACCCCTATTAATCGCCAATTTGAATACACTTGATGAAGATAAGCAATGCAGTTGGAAGAATGTACCCCTGACAAGGGGTTACACTTTTCCTGGCGTGGGAGGTGTGTATAACGCGCATAAACTATTCTAAAGGCTGTACACCGGCGCGGATAAAAATTTTAACTATCTAGAAAACGTTTTTCTTCTCTACATTCCTTCCTGAAAACAAAGAAACAAAAAAATGACCACACCGTGTATCATCAGTGTGGCGCAACGTCGAGCACAATCGTCACATGTATCATACTATGGTCAAACTTGTGAGAAAAGAGCTACCGAATACCACAAACGTTCTTTAAATAACCCAATGAGTTTGTCAGCACTTTTCTACAATCATTTTACTTCAGTTGTTTCAATATTCAGCTTGTACTTAATTATAACATATTATCCGATTCATTTAAACGACATTTTCCATAATTATCTTTATAAATAGTAGATTATAAAAACTATAATATTATTACGTTGTAGCAATGTAGTAACTTTAATATTAAACAAAGTATGAAATAAAATTAACGCGAAAGATAATCTTCCCTTTGAAAGTTAATGAAATTGGACGCAAATAAAATTTCTTTATATAACCATCTATTTCATCTCTTTTTAATTAAATTTTCTTCATATATTACTAGCATAGTAAATGCAAAAATTTAATAAGATTTTAAAGAAAAAGAAGAAATCATCGTGTCCTATACCCGGATTAATGGCCTCTTCTATTTCTTTCACTTTTTTTTCGAAAAAAATGGCAACTCGGCATCAATTTTTTTTTGATCTGGCAACTACGCCGTATCTCTCAATCGATAATTTTAAGAGAGACGGTTGTTACTGTTTAAAAAAAATGAGACATGACCTATTTATAACAAAATGTTTAATTTACGAAAAAAAAAAAAACTCGAATGAAGAATATATTTACGTATTAATTAGAATAGTTAAAAAAATAAAATCTAACTTTATAGTCGCGTTGAGATTTAAGATGAAATATTATAAACCCTCCAATTAAGTTAATATAATTATCTTTAATTAAACATATTTTAGGAAAAGCGTAGATTTTAAATGTCGGTGACGTAAAAGACAAAAATAAAGCGGTAGGATCACTCGAGGAAAGAAAAAAAGAATTAATTCCATTCTATCCAATTGCCGTGAAATTCAACGTGGTAATCCTAGAACGCGAGCGTACACTATAGAGAGAAACTACCCTGATGCAATAAAAATTTATGAGAATCACGCAAAGCAATTTTTATACCGCGCGAGGGAAAAATTTTATCGTAACTCAACGATCTCTTTGGTCGATTACCGTAAATTAACCCATTGACGTCCCCATCAAGATCCAGTTTGATAGTTACGTTATTTTTTTGTTCAGGGTAGTAATTCAAATGATTTAAACTGATTTTAATTCACTTTATTCTTGCTGAGTAATTTGTCGAAAAAAAGGTAGGATGAACAAAAGCCATCCCAATAGACCCGTATCTGTAAGCTCGGAAAAATGGAATCTGTTATGAATGAGATGCTAACTATATACACTGTCACACTGTTGGGATTCGATGCATATACGTCGGTGCACTCGTTAAAAATGGTATGTTTCGAAACACGGAAGCGGGAGGAAATTTCAGACAGTGCTTTTATCACTGGAACTTCTTCAGTTACAAACAATTTCCTTCTTAACGGGGCTGGCGAAAACAAAGAGGAAGATGGATAAATTGAATTTGTACTTGTTACACATGATGAATTAAGATTTAATAGAACATTGTTACAAATCTATATTTTTTAGAGTTTTAAGCAGAACAGATTCTCCATTTAAGAATTACGAATATATTTCATTTTTCTTGTACCCTTTTAAATATGTTGTATTATCTATATATATACAAAAAGTGAACTTACGGTATACAGATAAAAAAACATTTTTAAAACTAACATATTTGGCACTTATTTTTAACAACTGTAAGTATTGAAAATCGATATTTGCCAACTTGTCTTAACATATTTTTACACATAGATCGTGTATTTAATATATTATTGTCTATGTAATTCTTATAAACTTTGTTAAAATATTATTTTCGTTGTTTTAGCTACATATTAATACAAATTTTATTTGCCAGACACTGATTTTATGTTAAAAGTAATGTTCTTACATTCCGAGTGTAGGTTTATTTATTACTGTGCTAAACTTAACGGAAGAACACGAGAATGCTATTGTTCGAAAATTTCAACGAATTTTGTCTGCAATAATGTACATTTTGATTTTAATGCAAATAATTTATATCTACGTTCAAACTGACAAAATTTTATATTTATTTTAAAAGTACTCGCGACGGTTTTAATAGCATCGTAAACAAGTTTTTAATTACGACTAACATTTTAATTTTTATTCTAAATTAATATTTATATACATAACTTGAAATCATTATAAAAGCTCAATAATTTATTTTTAAAATATCATACTAAAACACACATACACGAAGTTTTATTTACTAGAGTAATAAAATTTGATTTTTCGATATAATACTAGACCACGATAATCCAATTAGCGTCAAAAGTTTGAGTTATGTTTCTTATACAACGTTTATTTACTTGAAAGTCAGTTTACTTCAATGCGACGTAAATTTCAAAAGATTTCTTTTTTTGCGTTGCGAGTAATGTTTTATTATATGGTATGATCTTTTTCAACTTACAATATCACTCAATATATTTTGAATACTCCATCTACGAAAGAAGAAAATTAATATTTTAATTAAAAAATTTTACTATTTCTACAAACAAACCATGTGCATGAATACATATAATTTCAATTTATGTATGTTGCATATAAATAAATGTATAATTGCAGAAAAATTTAAAATCAATTTTTTTTTATAAAACAGATGTGGTATGAAAAAAATAATTTTTGTTATTAGTTATGTTAAAGGTATTTTAAATCTACCAGAATGATTATATTATTTTGTATAAAGGCACTTCCGAAAATGTTCTTCAACACATGTCAATGAAAATGATTGAAGCTTTATTCAGACAATCAAAATAGATATCTATACTTTTTTACTTTGATCAAAATGGCTTGTAGAGATGTAAAAATTAAACCATAAATAAAACTCTAAACCAGTTTGAAAATACTATATTATTTACAAAATGTTTTAGTCAGTTATTTAATTATTACCGATAGATTATTTAATTAAATTCGTTTACAACATATAATGTATACACTAATAAATAAAGAATAATATTTGTCTAACGCTATTGAATAATAATTTATAAAGGTTTACATTAAAAAGAAAATTTTTACTGTAAATAAATTTTAAAATACGTATTATTTTTAAAATAAAAATAAAAATAAAAATAAATATATTTCCAGACAATTATATTTAAATAAATTTCCAAATATAAACTATTGACATGATGAATAAAAAATAAGCAATCGAAAGAAAAGAGTTACAGATCACCTAACACACAGAAAGATAAGTATAATTGAGACAATGTGATGATATTGACTATGGGTACGACAAAAAGTCGATTTTATTTATTAGTGTTATTTCTAAATACTTTGTTAGCTCAAATTAAAGCAAGTTACAAATAAAAACCATTTACACGAACAGCATAAAAAATATGCATTATAAATTTATTTACATTTTGACAAACGTAAATTGAATACAATAATAAAATACAATTTTCAAAAATGCGTGAGCAAGAATTCTTACTTTCTTTTATCTACATTAGTTGTTAAGCGTAAAATAGTACATAATGTAAATATTCTAAAGTAAATATTCAAATAACTAGCGGTTTCGGTACGTTCTTTGATTCTCACACCAAAACTAAATATATAGGGCAACTAAATATTTAGTTTCGCAATAAAAGCATACAGCAAGTCCGTGTTGCTGTAACAACGTAATGCGTATTTATTTATATACAGAAATAGTTTAAGTCGTCGTAGCAAAATGTTTTTGATATCTTAATAAAGCCAACCGTACTAAAAGTGAAATAGCTATAAAAAGTAAGCCTTTCCGTTGAATGTAATAGTGAATACTTATAACGTAGCAGATACTTAGAGATATAATACTTGTAACGTTACAGATCCACCGAAGATTGAGGTAACCCCGGATTCAGGTGTGCTCGACGTAAAGCTGAACGAGACAGCAGTAATGGTGTGTAGCGCGAGTGGTCAACCTGAACCCGAGATATCGTGGTATTATCAGGGTGAATTATTGCCAGTCCTTGCCCCTCACGGGAAACTACGAATCGATGTAGACAGCAGGATACGCGCAGGCACATATACCTGTGTTGCTAACAATCAAGTTGGAGAACCTGCGCGTGCTGACATCGAACTCAAAGTCAAACGTGAGTTTTATCATGCTTTTCACACAGAGATTTGTTCCGCTGCTTATACTGTGATAATTAAGATGTTCTCTACATTGATGCACGACTACGATAAAACTTGTGACAAACGGGTAGCTAATTAAACAACTTTTTGTATTAAGAGTTTAAGATTATTTTTAATATTAATATTGTACGAAAATTTCACATAAATACGTATCTTTAATTTACGTATGTGGATTCGTATATAATTATTTTTGTTTACTTATTTGTGATGTTACTTTTATAAATATTCAATATATTTTATTGTAGATAACGCGCGCGCAGACAGGCCTTTAATACTCATAATTCAAAGAAATATATATATTATTTATTTGCATCGTCACTCACAGAAATCAGTATATTTTCAATTCATTTAATCTTTTATATATACTTTATAAAATATAATACTTAAATAAATGGTTGAAAGTTAAAAAATTTTTTATGCGTAATAAATTTTAATTGCTTTACTGAAACAGCGAGTATAATCGCAAACTGAATAAAATCTCTCAAATAACTTTCTACAAAAGTAGAAACTTCGGCAAGTATAATGACTTTCTTTATCTCCCTTAACAATTAATTTAAAATATCTTAAAGGATTTAAAATTAGAATCTAGAATTTTCATTACGATTTATTTAATAAAACTATAAATCTAATATTTATACATTGAATGATTTAAAATCGGTCTACTGATTATCCGATGATTCTGGTCGGATACTTCAGATGTGTATAATTCGAATATCGGATCCATATACATATACATATTCCGGAGAGTAGTTTTTTTAAAACTTGAATTTGAGTATTTAGATATTTCATAGTGTGCAGATCTATGAATTTACAGATTTGAAATTCGGTCCTAGTGTAATAATTTTATATAAAATGTTACTATAAACTGTTACATATATATATAAACTGTTATATTTATAAAAATATTAGTAAAGAAAAATTATAAATTTATTTTTCTATTGGTTAGGGTATTCGAATCAATAACGATATCCGAATCACAAGATTCAAATCTAAGATCCGGATATCCAAAAATGTCCGGATACTCCAGTTTACGAATCTGAGGTATTAATCTACTACAATATCCGAATACAAAAATCCAAATCTTGTTGGCACCCCCGATTCAAAACTATAAAACATTCATCTAATCTAATGTTACATAGTACTCGTAAAAATAGTTCATTGTTTTATACGCATATACCCGCTGCCACTTCCGATAAGTGAAGAACAAATTATAATCATAAAGCTTCATCACTTAGTATAGATTGAAACTTCTAATTGATTATTCGCACCGATAAAAATCATTAACATTTTCAAATAATATTATCGGAAAATTTAAAATAAATCATCATCAATTTCTGATAAGGCTTATAATGTTAAACTTCGTCAAAAATGTCATGCTTTCAACAAATTATTTCATATAATCCCGATAAAATTATCATTATATGTGCAGTATATTAATATATGCACAATTGAGATATAGTGATCATAAAACCATTATTATTAATATTGAAAAGATGAATAAATATTTTAAAAAGAGTTATATTAGAATGAAATATTATTAAATTAATTTAAATAATGTACTAAAGTACAATTAGCTTATCTAATAGAAATATGTGCTTTTGAATAAATATGAAGTTAACTCTCTCTTCTAGTAGACACTATCACGCTATTTGTATTAATCAATATGAGTATGTGAATTTTCTTATCTTTTTTAATTCTGTACACACTTGTTTTTTTTTCTTTTGCTTATAAACGTTTGTGACTTATGAACTGCTTATCTATACACACTATTTTATATTAGTTATTATTATAGTTATGGAAAGGAAACAAAAACACTGACTTACATACGTACTCTCTAAAAATGAAATAGTGATACGTCTGTCACTGTCACGAAATTAGTGATTATTCACTATTAAAATAGTAAATTTTGACTAATAGAATTAGTAACAATTTACTAATTTGTGATAGTGACTGACTTATCACTATATTTTTAGTGATTATTCACTAATTCACATTTAGAAAGTACACGTACAGCCACGACATTTCTATTGAATTTGAATGTTAATAGTTATAAATCTTATATATCACTATCCCTTTGCAATATCTTCATGAATTTATTAAATTCTATTTCCATGATCATTTTCGATCCATCCTAAAATATCATCATAAAATTATGAATTACCATTTTAGAATAGTGAAAATCGTATTAGAAATCAACATCAAAATATTAATTAATTGGTTAGGATATATATTTCATAAAAACTACATACTTAATATCATAATGATCGATTAAGCAATATATATAGATATAAAAATAATGCACCGAAGAAAATTAAGAATTATTAACTGCGGAGAATAAATATAATTTATTTAATTAAATTACCTCTATTATCTTGCAATCTAAGTGAACCGTCAGCCACTTTTTTTCAAAACCTCGAACCCATTGTAACTTATGTAGTTGTAACTTGAATTATATTCAAACAGGAAACAGCTCATAGAAAGGGTCAACTGATGCTTTCAATAGCATCGTTGGGGATTGAGATTTGTAAATAGGAAGAATGTTGACGATTAAATGCACACACACGTGCTTTGTTTGCCTTGACTTAATTTGAACTGCACGAAAAAAGATTCAATGTTTGTCTGTCATCAATATTAATCTTTAAACGGTTCTACTAATTTCGTCTGCTACGTATATTTAATATTATTGATTTTACACGTCATGTATTTATATGTGATAGAATTTTTTATTTTGTACAAAATAAATAAAATTGTACTTTTGTTTGTTTCATATATCGAAAATTAAGTTGGCTGAATATTAAAGATTTATTTTGAATGTTTGTTTTACATTTTGTCAAAGCAAAGTCCAATATTTTTATGTTATTGCTCTTGAAAATATTAAAAATACTTTTATAATTAGTTGATGTATATTTTATTGTATCACTTAGATTTCACAATTCTTTAATTCAATAATGAAAGTAAATATCATATTTTGAAACTTAAACAATTTTTTTTTAAATTTTGATTTCAGGATTTGCTGAGGGCACTAAAATTATGAAATATTATTTATGTCTTATATTAACGATATAATGTTCCTTATCTAATAGTACTATTCAATATAATAGTTTGTAAGTGTTGATCTTTAACCGAGCGAGACTTTTATCACCCGAGCCAAACGAGGGTGCTACTCGCACGAGTTGAAAATTATCTTTACACGTGTATCGAACAATAGTTTTTGATACAGGGGGTGTAAATGCGATTTTTAGAAAATAAACAGCGAGTAAAATCGCATTTTACGCACACTATATCAAAATACATTTTTATCATTTTACTATAAAATCAAACGCTTTTCATTTTAAAAGTCACACGGAGAAAAAAATTGATAAATGTTTAAGGCAAGAAGCTGATCACGTTCGCTTGTTTATGTAAATTTTGTTCACAACATTTTTACAAAAAGTGGGAATTACATTGAAATTGTTAACGTGCTGAATAGTAATATTTCTCGTCAGACGAGAATACTTCGTTTACACTGTTTCCTTATTTTTACCCAGCAGATATTACAATTTTTATCCAGTACTTTTAAATACTTTTTTGAAAAATCACTGTTCGTGTACTTAAGCTCTAAGTGCATTAAAAGTCTAACATTTAAATTGTTTTTCGCCCATTTAAAAGTAAATTATTAGATTAAACTTTAAAATACGTAAGTTGACAAATAATTGACCACTGCCTTTTCAAAAAAAAGAGACAATTTACTACTTTTTAATATTCAACCAAGAATGAATATGAATATAAGTATTATATTATTAAGTATATATATTGACTATACATTTATACAAATTTACTCATAATATACATAAAACAGAACATAATTATTTTTATTATTGTAATACTATTTTTATTACTATAATAACTATTAATATAATACGCAATCCATCACTAACAGTTATAATACTTACTACGTTTTAAATATTTTAACATGTTTTACAATAGATAATAATAAGTAAAAATCTACTTAAAATAATGTAATAATTATATGCAAATTTCATTACTATTCTATAAACATTTATAAAAAAAATATAAAAAAATGTTATACTTTTTAATAGAAAAGCAGCCAGGCTTCCAAGGGTTCATGCAACCCTTGTCGTAAAATACACTAGGCAATATGAATTCGCATCGCGCATCATAATAATAACCGAGTATATTGTTACTGAATATTTTATGCATATAATTTATACATATATATATCGGCAAGCTGATTTGAATTTCTAAACACATACAAACTCCTTCAGCCTTAAAATGGTGATCGCGTTTACAAAAAATTTTAGATCCGATTCGTACCGTGTAATAATGCTACGTTGTAGTTCACTAAAATACTTAATTAATTAAAGTTTTACATCAAATCATCTATTATTATACTATTAAGAAAGTATTAGATATTATATTTATCTAAATATTGTAAACTTTATGAAGAGAGGATTAATTCGAGAGACGATAATATGATTTTCTTTATTTAGCTATACCCAATATTAGAATATGTAATGTACATATAATTTTCATCATCTACTTAATTAGAAGAAAAATGAAATGCAAATTAAAAATAAAAATTTATAATCAAGAGTATACAATATATTTTTTTACAAAAAATTGAGTTTCTTACTTTAAAAATATTTATTTTGATATTTATTGAATAAATAACGACATCGGTGCTGTGAAATGGAAACATAAATTGATAATTATGTTATTTAATGATTTTACCACTCGTAGTTATATATGTGAGATGAATGAATTTATCGATTTTCCCGAGTCAAAGTGTGGAAATTGACGTTTCCTTATTAATATAATGAGAAAAAAGTAGCGAAAACTTTTCGATTTTGCGACAGGAATAATTGAAGTCTCAAGTGAACAGCATTATGACAACAGAAATATTAAAACAAAAAAAATATTTATTGTTTTCTTTTTCTTTCCATATCTAGACTCGCGGGAAAATCAATAAATTATCTGATTTATTATCTCACATAAATTGATAATTAATTTGTAAAAGTCAAATATTGTACAAAAGTATGAAAGTATAAACGAGAAGAAGTAAATAAATTCAACTTTTAAACAGACAAACCAGAAGTGTCAGCGGAAAAACAATGGGTCCACACAGCACCAGGAATGCGCATAGGTATATCTTGTATCGTAATCGCATATCCAGAATCTGAAATCGGATGGTACCTCGATGGAAAATTGATATCGTTTCCATCACCGTTTCAATTCGTACACGACTGGCCGAAAGGAGGACCGAATGCAATAATTAATCATCTGGTAATCCGCAATGTAAGAGATGCTGATCTTGGTACGTATACATGTCGAGCAAAAAATGACCTTGGCACGGATGAAGTAGAAATCGAGTTATCTGGACTATCTAATACACCGGTATTGAAAAAGGAGCTGAAACCATCTTCGAAACATAGCTACAACTTCATCTGGGAGGTGGACAGTTACAGTCCAGTGATTGAGTACCAGTTCTGGTTTCGACAGGTGAGACTCGTGTGAAACCGCGAAGGTCTTCGGTCTATCGATTCCTGTCTCTTCAATTTTCGCTTCGGATTCTCTCTCTCTCTCTCTCCCTCCCTCTCTCTCTCTCTCTGTTTTACCAAGCTGGAGAGAGGGAGAAATTATCGTACCGTACCAGGAAATTGATAAGGGGGAAGGAAATGTTAGTTGCTTGGTTCGACCCTTTCATGGAGATATCACGGTATCTCTGTCCAGAATAAGGTTCTTCTTTCTGATTTAACAAATATTCAAATTTTTATCTGCATCTCATTATCTAATCGATATATAACCATTATACATTTGATTCGCGTGCAAATGTATATTATCGTTTATCGTTGATCTGTTCCATTTAACCTTTGTTCTTTGCAATTTTTTTCATAAAAAGAAAATAAATAGTACCTACTTTTCGATAATAGTATGAAAGTGTTCATTCCTAGCAATATTTATTGATACAGAGGGTGTAAATGCGATTTTTAAAAAACCACCTACAGGGGGATTAATAATGATTACAAACATTAACTGTTATTATAAAAATCAGTATTTATATAGTAAATATTGAAAAAAAACTTTTATTCTTTACACAAATTCACGTTAACACGACTGTATAAAAAATTTAATTTATAAATTAACGTTTAGTTTAACTAGTGGAAAACTACTGCATGAAATTCAATATTCTTTTCACATTTTGAGTAAAACATGATACCGCATAAGTTTTAATTACTAACCCAATGTTAGAGCAAACCATTAAAATTATTTTTTTTTACAATATAATCTATAAAATAATATTTCAATAAAATTCGTCACATAATTAATAATGAGATTTAATTTTTTTAAAAAAGATATTTTTTAGTTAAAAATATGCAACTTTGAAAAAGTTTAATAAATTAACAAACATACGTATTAATGAAAATGAAAACGTAGAAGAAGTTAAAGTTAATTGATTATAAAATATCATGTATATATTTATTTTATTATGTATATTTGATAAAAAATTCTTTAGGTCGGTAATAAATTATACAATTAAAACCTATTATTTAATATTTATAAAGATTAAAAAGTGTATGTCATACCGTAAATAAAATATTATCCGTTAAATTAAGTACTAAATGATCAAAAAAATCGAATGATCTTGAATGAGTTAATAATCTAAAATCGAGCAGGTAAATTCGTCTTCTCTTACCCAAGTGAAAATGCAGATAAGAAGTTTCCCCATCAAGTACGAAGGATTGAACTTTGGAAAAGTGGATTAAAAGTACCCCTTATAGTGTGCGAGGATGGGAAAGTAGGGTAATCGTGTTTTTGGCTACTTCTTACCGAATCGCCCAATCGGAAATCGATAATAGATCAGACATCAGCAAATGACTTTATTTGATCATTCGCGTGTTGCATAAAAAAATCTTCCTAATTCGTGCACAAGATAGGTTCATCTACTTTAAAAGATCTCGGTCATTTTTATACCGTTTTTCTCACTTCTCATTTTTCATTCGTGACAAATTTTTTTAAACGGGTTGTTTCGCGACAATGACAATAAACAACATTTAGTGAAGTAAAATTACAAAATAAATTTACTTTTTCATAGATATTAATATTAAAGTGAATATAATATCACATTAATAAATAGCGAAAGTGAACAACATTTATAGGTAATACTAAGTGGGTATTAAACAAGTCAAATCGATCATTATCCGACAGATAATTTCCGTAAAATTGTAAAAGCATATTAGGAGGAAATGTAATGAATGACTTTGAAATTACGTTTTAACCCATTTATGCCCAAAATTTCACGCATCAGTGTATTCTCTATCATTTCGAATTCACTTAAAATTTATTTAAATTATTTTACGTTATTATGAAAATTAAAAATTTGCGATAAAATCTAGTAAATATTAAGAAAAGCTTTTTTGATCCTTTAAAAAACGCACGCGTTTTGTTTTGAGACCTCAATTTATAACGTCGACACGTTGTCTAGCTGGAAGGCGTGTTTGAAAAGAAAGAAACTAAGACAAAAAATGCAGAACGTGTATATACGTGAACAAAAGGCTTAGCATCGTTTTGTTATGGTCAGTTTTCTTAAGATTGTTATTGTCTTTGTACCATTTTTCACTCACGAAACAACTTTGCAGTTATAATACCAAGATGTAATAATACTTAAACATTATGATTGTAGCAATGCAAACGATAATGTTTCGTTGTACGACTAAAACAATGTAAATAAATTAAACTAAATATTCATTGTATTTTTTTTACATATAAATATAACATGTCGTTTTGTTGTCATTGTTAAGGCGTTAGTATTGATGTCAGTTGCAGTAACAATAAAGCATTAATAATACTTTTACCAAAATGAATTTTATTCAAATATGCATTGCAATTACAAACCCACTAGTTTTGGTCTCTGAGCAAAGCCCAGTTTCGTACGGATAACTGTAGGAAGGTGATTGTTATAACATATATAGAATTATAAATTTTCACGTGCTTAATACTATTAATTATTAACTAATTATTTTTACGTAAATGTGTAAATAGTCTGTTTAGGGTGAATTTCGAATTTAAATTCAATTATATATACTTTAAACGAAACAGATTACAATTATTAATTAAATAAATTACTTTTGGTAAATTAGTAGCAAATAAACCACAGTTACAAAATGCAATTTAAAAAATGACTTATCACTGAAACGGTAAACAATAAGTCGAAAACAAAAAAATGAACCCACGAGATGATAAGATTGGTGTACAACATATCGAAAGGTAGAGATTTAATCGATAATTAAATTAATTGGATGAAGCGTTGAATGAGGTGCAACACACACCAGTTGCACTTTACGTCCTTGCGACACGTTGGCCTTTCTCTTTTTCTCGTTGATTCCGATGAAACGTGCCCGATGGCCTGCTTCTATTTTTACGGGGGGAGGCCGAGGCTGACGGTCTTCAGAGTTTTTATGCTTCCAGGTGGGCAACTTGAGCCATTGGAGGAGGCTGTACATACCCGAACGTGGATACGAAACAACTGGACCATTACACGCACGGTCGTTCAACCTCACGGGGCTAGATTCGTCAAGGGAATACGAGGCATTGGTTATTGCTAGGAATCGGTTCGGTTGGAGCAAACCCTCTAAGATCGTCAAGTTTACTACTTTGGGTATACCGAGTAAGTAATACATAACTTTATAAATTTGCTTAATCAAAAGTATTGTATATATACACTATTCTAGAAATACTATTTTTCACAATTCTTTGAAAAAAACAGTTATTATAATCTACATCGTTTAATAATTATTAATATTTAAAAGATTTTGCGGGGAAACTCTACATGTAGTTCGGATTGAAATATAATATTAAAAACGAGTATATTTTAAGCTAATTCATTTACCGATGAAATATGGATTCTCTCTGTAATGCAATTAGGTCCATTGAATTTGACGAATATTATTATAATTAATACCGTGGCTAAGTGCATTACCATTCGTATATATAATTAATGTTAAATTAACGTTTGTACGGATAAAGAACGATAACAATTATAAAATCACTATAGATTTAGAGAAATAATTAAATGAAATTATAAGTAATTGAACAATTATGAGAGAATAGAAAATAAAAAGATTAAAACACTGAAAAACTTTCCACGCGTCAGCTGAACAATTTGTATCAATTTTATTTTCTTTAAAAAATTTTTTTTCTTTGTAGAATCATTCAAAGTAATAAAATGTCAAAAATAATGGATAATAATGATTTGGAGTAGTTTTCTAAAAATTTATTTATTATTCAGTAGATAGAGTCTGCTTCAAAATCTATTTTGATTCATTTACATTACATTTGATGTGCATATGCGATACAAGTATTTGTCCACAGACGTTAGCAATTTTACAAGTATAAAGCAAATCAACATAATGTAAAGAAACGATAAACTTTAATTTTACAATTTATCCAGTATTCGCGGACATTAGTAAAGTTATTTAAATCCACATCTAGTCCTCTCTCTCTCTCTCTCTTTCTATATAGAAATATAAAACCAAACAAAAAATATTACACCTATAACAAACGTGTTATGCTTGTGAACGAATCGAGTGATCAAAATCAATAGTCCTTGCGCGTTATCGCTGTTTGAGATGCGGCACGTTCATTCTGCTTTTATGTATACCTATATATACACACATAGAGAGAGAGAGAGTGAGAGTATACACATCTCAAAATTAACTCCCATCAGGACGTAGTTTCGTTGCGATCGATAATAAACTCGCATATATATATACACGTATACTGACCATTATATGATTTTCCCTTTGAAAATTCAACAGAGGCAGAAGAGGAGGTCTACAAGACCAACACCAACAACCTCGAGAAAATAGACCTAGGCAAGTTTACATTTATGTGTATAGTTTTGTATTCACACGTTTCTTCTCTTCCCTGTATATGATGTATTCACGGAGAAAAATGCCGCGGCTCTTTATTTCCGTTAGGTGACCCGTAACAAAAATTTTCTTATAAATCTTTTCGCACACACACACACACACACACACGTGTATATACACACATATAGATATACGAATGTACATCGAGTAATATCTACATTTGGAAAATGTTTTCTTTTCATCAGGGGTGAAAAAAAATTTACGTATTGAACACGATATTTTCAGAGCTTGCGACTATTGCATGTACCCAGTTTCCTATACGTATTTGAATAATGGACTTTTTTCGATTTCGCGATGATCCGATTCACTTGTTCGTTTTTCTATTGTTTCGTCGATAGTTTTGTTAAGTATGCCCGAGAAAAAGGAAATTATTATATAATTATAGTCTTGTAATTCTTTAGTAATGAGAGAAAAAATTAATTTATTTTTTTAATCAGTAAATTTTATAATCGAGTTAAATGTAGATTTTATTTTTAAAGCAAATTAGTTGAGAGTTATCCGAATTATATTTATACATTTATGATCAAGAAATATCGTTCAAATTTAAGTCTAGTATATTATTTTGTGGTTACATCTATCGAGTATTTATCTATACAACTAAAATGTTGAAAATGATAGTATAATTAATGTATATATATAGAATATTGGTATTATAATAACCATTATTTATACTGAAATGAAAATAATAAGAGAAAAAAAAAATAGGCTAGTAAATCATATACCAACAAGACAGATATTTAACGATGTCACCAGGAAGGTACAGCATTGTGCAAACGTCATAACGCCGAGGGCTTCAATTACTCTTAAAATTTTGATTACACTTTTTTGGTATCCAATTTATTTACATATTTTGTGCTTTACAGTACAAATTTTATTGATTATTTTTTAATAATTTATATATCAGCATTTACGTTATATAGCTTAAGAAAGTAAATATCATATAAAAAGGATTAATATCTATTGATTTAAGATTTTTTATACCTATAGTATTTTCGAACTTTTAAAGAATTAATTTAAATTTTTAACGTAAGATAAGGCATGAAATTTCAATATGAACGAAATTGTTGCACAACGAGCACAAAATAATCCTTTTAAATAATAATAATACATATTTTATTAAATTATAATTTAACGGCGTTATAACTAAAATATTTATTCGGTAGAATAAAAACTATAATGGAATTATCTATGTATAAATTAACTTAAAAATATAAAGCATAGAAAAAGCAAAGAGAAAGAAACGTCGCACCTATCGTCGATTACCATTAACACCCTCGCGCGATTTTCCATCGGGACAATAGTCGACAGGCATTTTTCTCCGCGACACAAAGCACACGGGAGAGGTGGAGGAGACAAAAAAAAGGGTTATCACAGAGGGTGAACCTAACGGAGCGTGACTCAAACGTTTTTCAGCCGAACAGGTGACGTCCGACTCTCATCGATCGACCATGGACACGAATTCTAGTAGCTGCTTTTACGGTGACTTCCTGACGCTGCTGACGTTCCTCTTATTTTCGATTGGTTCGACTTAGCCGACTAGTGGTTTCTTCATTTGGTTAGTTCATCAATCGGATCATCATATTGAGCATCGACATACTATTTAGACATCTATTTTTATGTATACAATGTTGTTGTCTGTTACACCTTGTCGACGTATCCTTCAACCAAAACTTTTTTTTATAGTTCTATGTTTTCATGAATGTTTTTATAGAATTTTTTTCACAAATAATTGAGAACATATATTTAGACTTTTCAAGAATTTTTATACATTAACAAATAAGTAATATCCTAGATATATATGCAGTGTAAATATGATATATAGATATACATACATACATACATACATATATATATAAATATTTTTACGATTATATACTGCAGTTTATTGCATAGTGAAATATGTAAATTATTTTGTAATTTAATATAAGTTATTATATTGTACGTTATAACGTATTGAAATATCGTTAAATTAAATTTTTTTATTAAAATAGCATTCTTATTTATTTTAATTTAACAACCTCTATTTATTCCGTTCTTGTATATTTGTTAATTTTAAGATTTTTTTATTCTCTACGAAGTACATTTGGTCTAATTAAAAAATATCAACTGCAACATTCAAAATTTTCTAAAAAAATTTTTTTAAAAATCGAAAATTTTATAAAAACAATTTTTTCCTCGAATTTGGAAATCGAAAAAAAAACTACACGCCCAGGCAAGTAAAAAAACGTGATTTAGACTACAGACTTATCAAATCATTCTTCTAACATGTTTTTAGCAAATCGAAGAATTTTATTATTAGAAAGATACTTCTACGAGGAAGCAATGTATCTGTATAATAATTGTAGTGATAATATACCTATAATGTTACGTACTTTAAATCACGAATAATAATTTATGATTTAAATCTTCATATTTCCGTTTGGATAAATGAACAAAATCCTTTTTTTGTTATAAAATCAAATGTAGAATAGTAAATATTAAAAATCGTCTCTAATCTAATACTGTTTTATACAAATAGATGTTAAATTTAAATTAAAAGATGTATACTTACCAGTTACATCACTTACAACTATTTTTTTATTAAATGAAGTGTAGTATTCAGACAAACGTTAATAAAATATTAATAATTAAATTATTAAAGTAACGTTGGTATTTTTAGACAACAATGAGTAAGGGAAACTTAACTTCAATAACTTTAAAAAAATTGCATTTTAAAAAGAGAAAAGCGGGGAATTAAGCGCACAAAGTAATTTTTACCCCAGTTCTCGATCTCTCTCGTGTATAGTACACGACATTGGATATTGAATTTATGAGAAGCCCTCGAGGCACTCGATTTAGGACAACGCAATTAATGAATTGGACAGTAATAAGCGAATAGCAACAAAAGTCTATTAAACCTAAATGAAGATATTTCCGTATATATGCGATGCGTTCCTAGAAATTTAATGTTACTATATGTATTCTACGTGCAGGTTACTCGTGTAACTACAGTGTACACACATATAAATGAAAATACACCTCTAAAATTATGATATTCTTTATTATTAACAGCCAATTATATATAAATAAGACACAAATAATCAAAAAAATTCAAACAATTCGTAATAGTACAATACATATATACTATACACATACATATGTATAATGTACAGATATACACACACATGTGTATATATACATAATATAACTTAAAATTAATCGAGACGAAATGTTATACAAACGTGAAATGGTTTTTAATTGTAAAAGATACGTAAGAAGAAAAAAATATTATTTTATATTTGCAGTTCTATATTCCTGCTACATAATCGTAAATAATTATAATTAACGGCGACGACGAAATTAATCATTAATAATAACAATAATGATGATAATAATGACAATCAACGTTTAGTCCTTAAAATTAGGACTGCACTGACTAGTAAATATGTAAATGCGTCTGTAATAACCTGCATGTAGTTTTTTTTTTATTTCTTTTTATCATTCACAACTTTACATATTAATAATTATCTAATCGAATCTCCAAAGAGAGAATACCAACGTGTCATGTAGTCGCATGGATATCGTTTCTCCTTCTTTCAGCATTTTTTTTATATATATATAAACGCCTTACGTCATTATTGTTTCATTTATTCATATTTTTTATTTCTTCTCAAATATCGCATATTTCTTTACGTCGCTTCTTTTCTTACTTCACCTTTTTAATCGAAGTAGGAATAACTATTTCTCTTTTTAGCGCATCTTTTTTTCAATTAATATAAAGTCAAAATGTTATATATTATTAACCAATCCACATGTCATGAACAATTAATACACTGACCGTCAACAGTGGCGCGTATGTGTTCCCTAAAAATCCTTCTCTTATTTTTTTTTATATACCTCGTTACAAAAAAGGAGGTCGCAGACAGATAGTTGTTTCATATTTTATAGCGCGTATTTCTTTGTTGTTCTTGGTAATGAAGATTTAATGTATTTAATGGTTCTTAATGGATTACCTTTTTCAGGAATTTTGATCACTTTCTTTTTCAATGAGAAATTGACTACTTTGTTGGTAACGCGAAATTGTGGCAACATTTTTTTATAATAATTCGGTGGTTCACGCAGCAAAAATGTTGGAGATACCTTCAAATGGTCAATTTCTCTTATCATTCTATCAAATTATTGTTTTCGAAATTCAATAAAAAATTAATGAAACAGAATTTAATTAAAATATTGCAAAATCAATTATACGAATGATAGCTTCACCGAAAACTCGCTTTATTTAACGTGAATTCTTAAAATTTTAAAATAGTTCCTTCCTGCCAAACAAACTAAATATAAATAATTTTTTTTTTGCAAATGAAATAAATGCTTTATATAAATTTAATCTATTTTTGTATACAAATTTGTATTATTTAAATGTAGTAGCTGTTAGAATGAATTAATTATGCTTTTTGATCAGTCATCTATTTTAAAATGACAAATCAAGTAAAGCAGATACATGCTTCTGAATTATGGTACATCTTAATTAGTTCACATGTAATTGTAAAAATATTTTGAAAAAATGTATTTGGAATATTCGTAATATTTTAATCTTAACAATGACGATAATACTCAATTTTGCTCAATGTTTCTGAAGATAATGAATTTTGCCTTTTCGATAATTCAGTAAATCTATTTTCGCACGATAAAAACAATTTTGTCCTTATTTCATATTTAAACAGACGATATTTCGTAATAATATTTTTACAAAATTCCTCATTTTAATAAACCAAAGAATTGGCCTGGCACCGGAAATCAATAATGTTGATAAATAATAAATAATAATCATATCTAGACGTGTAAAAGTGTTGAATCTATTATTTGTATACGACCTCTGTTAATGTAATCCATCAAATCCTAAATTGTTCAATAAAATATTTAATGAACCTTGATCAATAGTTGCATCATCAGACATATACCATTTCAATTATTGCCATGCCCAAGTTTTCTTTTATTTTATTATCATGTACAATAAGCTTAGTGCATCTTTCAATATGTAATCACGATTGCCTCCGTACACGTTTTTTTTCTTTAAAAGGATGCAAAAGTATCACTACGTAAGCTCTTTCTGTAATGCTTCTTTTGGAGAGAAAAAAACGATTTGCCCATCACTAAAAAAAGAAAAATGACACGATATCGCATTCCCTTTCTGCAAGAGTGAGAAATTTAAAACCTTGCCAAAGATAGGGCGAATTGTTTTTTTCTTTTCCTTCTTTTCGAGATAAGAGCGTGGAGAAAACACCAGCCGGTTTTAAAGAGATACGACAAGTGCGCCCAATTAACGGGCGAAAACAACATGCACTTGGGCACACTCCTTGTGTCGAATTTCTTTCAGATTTTCGGATATACCAAGATATCTTTTTTTTCGAGAAAGAAACCTTATGAGAGATTGTCGAGAGCGTGTATATTGAGATCGTATGTTTTTTTGTATTTTCAGATCTATGAAAAATAATGAGGTATCTAAAAAATATTAAATTATACAGTCAACAAAAATATTTTCAAAGTATATTGTGAAAGAAAGTTGATAATTGGCAAAATTTTAATTAAACTGTTTTCTGGTATCGTCAACTTACACGAATATACACATTTTATTACTTGAATTAATATTCAATGCAATTTACTCATAATGAATAAAATTCTCGGATTCTTTACTGTAGTTTCGTGCATAACGTTGGAAAAAACTTAAGTCGCTGAATGCAAGAAAAGTTGATTTTAGTTTGAAATAAGCAAACTTTTAATTGACAAATGTATACAATTGAATAATATTATTATTAAATTCGTTAATTTGAATTTAAAATATATATGTATCTATTAGTGTATTAGGCTTTATATACTTTACCATATATGTTTTAACATTGCAATCGGTATTTAACCGAGCATACTTTTAAATGAATTTAATATCAACTTGCTTAATTTTAACCATTTACCACGGACTACTTTACTTTGAGATCATTTAAATTAGCATGTACACGTAAATCGTAAACTTTTGTACGTTATATGTACGGTTAACTTACTTGAATATCTACCTCTATATTTTCTTATATACTCAACAATTCGAATACTTTGTGTATGATAAAACCATAGTAAATTTATCTACATGCTTTTTCCTATTATAGATATACTATTTTCCTTAGATTAAATTACATATTTTGATTTTTTTTTAATAATTTTAGTAACTTGAGAACAATATAAAGCCATCGACTTCGTCAACGTCAATGAACTGATTTGAAAAATCAGCGATCGCATTAACGTGCATTTTTACAACTTTAAACAAAAGTTTACGAATAAAACTCCAAAAGTTCCTTTTCGAATAATTTTTGATGAAGAATAACTTGGTATAAACAATAAAATCGTCGTAACTCTTTAAAATCGCTGTGTACATATTTATTGTTAAAAGCAACGAACTAAAACAGTAAAATAAAAGATAAACGCTTATGCAACGCTCGCTCCAAGATATAGTAGTGAAAATAAATGCATCGTGGGTTAGCTTCTTTAATTTTTTGTTTTTCTGTGTTTTTTTTTATAATTCGAGAGACAACACACGCTCGGTGATACGGCTTAAGTCATGTATATATATATTGGACTGTGCTACATTTCCAGCAAAAAGAACGTTTCCTTTTTTTTTAACAAAGCATAGCTTTGACACGTACACATTCATTCGAAAAAATGCATGTTTCTTTTGTCTCGTTAGGATGATACATACACAACTCTTAGATTTTTCTCTTTCGAGTATTTATAAATTGCGTATGATTTAAATCATATATTTCTTTTTTATTGATTATATATACGTATATATTCGTCCAAGCTCAATTGAAATTATAATTATTTACGAGTTATCGTAGTATAATAGAGGAACTATTGCTCTCTTAATCCTATACAAACGCAACACGCGCAGCGAACCTCGTCCCTCTATATATTTTAAACGACGTTTCCTACGTAAGTAGTATTCAGATGACATCTTTATTTTGCAACATGATCTTTTAATTGTATCATTCATTCTATTGTGAGAAAATTGATTGATCTCGTTTAATTACCTGAAGATGTTGTACGTTTGTTTAAATCACAATATCATAAAACTTATATTCGTAAATTTGTATAAAATGTGACAAAAACTGGTAATATATAATATTTCAATTTAACATAAGAAAATTATGAAGAAATATGTGACAATTGATCGATATACAAAATGTCATTAAATAATTAACAAGATGAACTTTCGAAATTGATGATGTACATGTACACAATGCTCATCGTATGAATTAAAATTGTGCAGTTGAATGGATTTTCTTTTTTCCCCGCGAGCTGTACGAGTATACAAAATGTATAGGAACTTGTATTTCGTTGACACAATTGATCACAATTACAATCGACATGGTATAAAAATTACAATCAATATAACACTCTCCAATCAATCAATTAAGTTCACCTTGTTTTATTGACAATTAAAGAAAAAACTTGGTGCTATTAGAAAAAAATTAATGAAATGATTTTACTTGGAGAGATCGATCAATTAACACAAAATGATCGAGTAATTAAATTAAAGGCTTCAAAATGTATATAATTATTTATAAATGAAATAATTCATTTGTTTATAATATTTAAATTTTTTGCATGCACATAATTATCTTTTAAAGAGAATGGCACAACTTATCTGACACTCAATGACTGATTCAGACTTTATTTATTTAGCTGGTCGCACTGTAACATTTTTTAAGGTTGCTCTATTTATGTTTCTAATACGGCACTAATCAACGACGGAAGTATGCGATGAGATTGTGAACAGTCCATCCTCACTTCATCAAGAAATAGAATCTACCAAATTATTAGAGCTGATCAAGAAGAAAATGTTAAAATCGCAAAAGACAAATCAAGTAAAACAATTGGAAGAAATAAATATCAAAGAGAAGCAACACGGTAACAAATGTATTAGTATTTAAGAATTCCTCAGGAATTATTGGATTTATTATAAAAAATTTTATTTATTATATAAAATTATTATCAACATTAGAAAAAGTGATAGACGTTACAATAATGCCACAAATGCAGACAGGGAAATAATAAAAACATTTGCGCAGTGGAAAAAGTTAATGAAAATAAAAGATTTTGGAAGATAGATATACTCTGTGATATTTAGGAAGCTTCTCACTATTTTCAGGCCAGTATTTCCGCACCATTGATAAAAAGTTTATTCAAAACAAAAAAATAGGTTTATAGAAGTTTTTTTTACAATATGAATAAAAAGAACAAACAAAGTTTAGGAAACGTAGGGTATAATAAAAAAAACGAAAATGTAAGATTGGAAAACGTATAATAATGTCCGATTTGACCATAAGAGAAAAGAGAATATTAGAGAAGATCAAAACCGAAACATACTTAAGCAAAGATCAACACTTAAACCCTTCAATATAGAAATATCATACAAAAACTCTTAGTATGAAGAACGGATTTAATATAATCAATTGCAATAATTAGAAGATTTGTTTGAATAAGATGAACTTTGTCTTGAAGCATATAGTGCAATCTCATCAGATGTTTATCTAGAAACTAAAGAAGAATCCTTGAGAAAGTGGTAAAATTTTGGCAACGGAACCGAAGGACTGGAGGAGATGCAGTCAATACGGAGCGAGGGTTGTGCTCTCACAGAAGGACTTTTCTGCAATTAGTAGAGCAAGGAAAACGACAATTGATAACAATGTCATATCGTTTTAAAGAATTGGAAAAATAAGATATAACATTTAATTTTTATACACCGATGGTAATAATAAATTTTTGTTGAGAACATAAATAAAACAAATTTGTGTATGTCATAAAAATTTTCTTCAGCAAATATATTCTCAAGTAAATGCAATATTTTGTGAAGAAAATGTTTGAAAATGAAATCATGTTCTTCAATAGTAAAAGCCATCCCGGATCTGGAAATAACCGAGAGACCCTTCATTACAGGCAAACAATTAAAATGGAATTGAAAATTAATTGCACCTAAAAATGTAAAATCTTGAATCGATGTTAAATTGCGCATAATTGTTTTTCATACCGAATTGAATATTTATTTATATTAAATAAGTTGTGTATAATTAGAGTTATCCAATTATAAAAAAAAATACTAAATTTAATTAAGAATTCAATTTTTGTAGTGATGCGAAGAATGTATATTATTTACATTTATTGTTAAATATAAAAATTATGCTTAAATAAGAAAAGACTGTTCATCTGAATACTATAAATACTTGATGGTTAGTTTAACAACGCATTAAAATACGAGGCTGCATAGAAATCTAAAATTTGTTTATATTCGTGGTTGTATTGTATAGATTAATTTGATTATCTTGATACAAAGATCAAGAAATTTTATGACACAATAAATGCAGTAACTTTCAATTAACCACGACAACTCGATTCAGTCGCTTAAGAAATATTCTTTAAAAATCTATTATGCTAATTAAAATCGAATATTATTGCACAATCTGTAATAATAAATCATAATTTAAAATTTTCTTATTAAATTATTATACAAAGACACACGCACACGTTTGTTAAAGGATTTTAATGTTAATTAAACCTCTAAGATTTAGAAGAAACGAAATAGTATTTATATAATACGAGATTCAAATAATTAAAGCTAAAGATTATGAGATAATTATGAGATCCAAAGAACTCATATCTATTCTTAATGGTTAGTCCCTTAGAAATCGGTGATTTGGGGTATGCTAGTTTCATCCTAGGGATAGATACAGTAGAGTACCATGAGTGGATGCTATCTCTATCTCTAGTAAAAGAAGCGTTCCCTGAGATGGAGATATTAGCAGGACATGTTAATCCTGAACAGGTAACTAACATAAGAGGTGTCCCAAATATCATTACATTTGATACCATCAGTATTAAAAACCCCTACTGTATAAAAATTTTCGAGTTCGAATCAGAGTTACTCCCAGGAAATCCAGAAAACTCAGAGAACCCGTATCATGACCATCCTTAAGATGTTTCTTTTATTCTAAAACCACTTAGAGAGCGTGTTAAAGTTATTTTGAAATACGGAGTGGGCAAAGATGCAGGATAGACCATGGCAATAAGTGGAGTCCTAGGAGGGTAAAAAACCAAAGAGAGGA
Organism: Theocolax elegans; assembly: GCA_026168455.1. Taxonomy (NCBI): domain Eukaryota; kingdom Metazoa; phylum Arthropoda; class Insecta; order Hymenoptera; family Cerocephalidae; genus Theocolax; species Theocolax elegans. The sequence continues at coordinate 48,314,876 of CM047429.1, read as the reverse complement.
GACTTGACTCATCTGGCTAATATCAACCTCCTAGGATCAGCCTGCTCTTATCCTGATAGACTTAATAAATTGATTGTAATAAAAATTCAATCATTAGTAACAGCTAAAGGAGAAATAAAATATTACGATGCTAACAGGAGGAGAGGATGTTTTGTCAGGTCTCGAATGGAAAGCAGCCGCACTATTTTCTATCATTGATGAAATACTGGCTATGGCTCTTTGCGTAACTGGTGAGGCAAAATATGATCTTGAATCCACTTTATTAAGAGTAATTTCCAATGCTAAGATGGTCCAAAATGGTCTCATCCACAATCAAGCCGGAGCATTCCCGTTGAGTCTTTACCAACCGCCACTCTACATTATTGCACTTGGTTTTTCTTATTTTACTCATCATCTCGACTTTTCTCGAAGATGGAAATGAGATATTGATGAATGTTAATCAATAAGTTTAGAGAATTTATTTCTACTGTTCAGAGTTTCCACTACATCGGTCTAAGGAATCGAGTATCTGAAAAAATTTTACATAAAAAATGGTCTCAATCTAACCTATTGTGGACTAATGTATCACGCACGCTCGTTTCAGAAGAAGAAAAACAATCTTTTGCAGAGTATGTGGTGTCTGGAATCTGAGACCACATCACGTCTCGAGTTGACAGGACATACAATCGAGCAGGTAGTAAAAGTGCTACCTGTTCCGAGGATTTCATCAATTTCTACATTGGTTCAGCGTATCACTGTGGTAAAGGCTCAGGCCACTTTGGCCTCCAAGTCCCTTGAAATGTACAAGCAAGTGTACATGCAGAAACGCTTGCGGGAACAAGGTGTGAAGGGAGCATGGTCAGAAAATGTGATGCAAATAAAAAATGCCGAATATCAGTAGTAATTGATCCTCGTGAGTACGGTAATCTTGGAGAAGACTCGATGAGAAGTTGTATGGATAAAGGATATCAGAGTATCACCCCATAGATAGAAGCCCTTCCAGGGGCACTAACAACTTCTCAAACAAGGATACGAGACAGTGGTCAGAGACCTCCAGGCACTAATGGATGCGATGGACCAAGTTAAACGCATGGAGAGATGAGGTGCTTCTATTATGGTATACAGCACTACGCAACTATATGTAGGCTACAGTTCAATCATTCGATCAAAGATATTATAAATAATTTTTTGTGCTTGTTGCATATTTAAAAAATATGATCATTGTCGCACGTATGCAAAAATTTTAATAGAAACGAATTTTTTCTATATATCAACACGATACAAATTCATTATTATTTATAAATCTACTATACTCGATTAAGCAGATTTTACTACATAATTGTACACAAATAATGCCTCGATTAATATGTTTCTATTTTGATCTTTCATCGATAAATTATGATAGGTATACGTATATGAGATTCTTTGACGAATTCTTTCACGAATTCAAAAGAAATCGATCTATGGCTACTTATATAAGACAAAATAGTTACTAAATAAAGTAAAAAGAGAGAGAATGTAGTCCTCTCGAGTGGACGCGCAAAGCGTTCAAAGGAACTTGCAATTTCGTTTAAAAAAATTTGTTTTCTCGCACACATAGGAATATACAAATTAGAGTGTATAATTATAGAATGTATCATACAAATCAATTTAAAAATAATTAGTTTATATTTTAGAAATCGATGTCTTAGCGAAATTATCATCCTGGTAAAATATTTCTGTTTAATTTTTTAGTTATAAGGAATTTAAGCTTTTACAAATTTTTTATACTTTAGCAATATCATAATTATCTTTAAAAGATGTTAAACAACTACAAATATCTGCATTATTATTATTTGCAAGTTTAAAAATTATATATAAAATAAAATATTATTAATTTGTTTACTGATTGTATATGTAGAATAGTCTATAGTAAAATGGAAATAATTATTGTAAATAACAAAAAAAACTGCAATAATATAATACTATTTTCTACTAATACTACTTTCTACATATATCAAGCTTTAAGAAGATAATGCTCTCAAAACTGTTATTAGCTCGCTTGAACATATTATTAAAGAACTTAACAATAAATATTTATCAAGTTTTATTTCCTCCAATAAAGTTATTTCAGACAAAACATCTTACTTTGTCAAAATAATTTAATTAATAAAGCATTAATGCAAAAATTTTTTTACCAGGAAAAAATTTTCTTTTCATTACGGAACAAAATTTATTGTCATTAAGTTACTCAAAAAAAACGCAATAATTTAGTCGCGTCCAACAAAATACAGCAATAAATAGTTGTGTCATGGTATCCGTCGCTAACAATTGCCATTATTTTTTTTTCTTGTTTAATAAAATCTTGGTCCGCGCGTTGACGCAGAATCGCATCATTTTGTCTAAACTTGTACTAATCCATCGTACTTATCATTATTCTATCAATTACAAAACTTACTTTATACTTGTCTTATCGTACACTTGGACATTCACTTTTATAACATGCATCAAAAAAGTCAACTTTTTTTCTGGAAATATACGCAAAAAACGATTCTTACAGAAGAATCCTCACCTTTTTGAATGTGTACGTACTCAAAACAAAAATTACAGCACAGACATTTTTTTGTTCAGCTACAATATTAATAAAAATGCAATTATACGAAAAATTCTACGTCGTATGAAACTTTGCATCGACTTCCACAATAAATTGATTAGAGAAAACTAAAAAGTTAATTTATACGATTTCTAAGATGATCAACACTTTAAAAATGTTTCACTATATAAAACAATCAAATTCACTCATTTTACAACAATTAACATGATTTTTTTTTCGTTAATGGTCTCAGTCTAAGCAACGTTTTTTCTTCTAAACAACATTTTGTTGCGTTTCTACTTTTAATTTTGTATACTACACAAAGTTTAAAGAGGATTGCAACCAAGTAAATATCTATAATATATGGCATTATTAATAAGATCTTTGCTCTGCGGTCACGGTTTTAAATTTGTTTTATCTTTTTTTGTAGCACCTAGCAGCCTCAATGCTCTAATCTAGATGCACCTGAGTCTTCATGTTTATTGTTCCATTCGGCTCTCCATATACGAAATTCAAAAGAGCAGTTTCACTTTTTTCTTTAAATGCTTTGTGTCCTTTGAAAACTAATTACCCGTACTGAAAAGATTTTGAAAATTTTGGCTATTTTGGTTGGCATTTATCATTTGTAGCGCTCATCGAGTCGATAGTTTAATTTTCCTTCTTCTTCTTTTCATGTGAGAGACAAATGATGTCAATCGTATAAATCTAGTTTGCACTACGAGCGGTGTAAAAAATAAATTATCAAAAACTCAATTGGTATAAATAAAAAATGAAAAATTACGCGACTGCTACTTCTTCTAATACTTAACGCTTACTTTTGGATCTTTGAAATCGCTACCCTTTGGAAATGAACAAAGGTAGGTATTATAAATAGTCAACCAAAGCAATACCTACTAGCTTTTTTCTAAAAAAACAAAAATCCTAGTGCATGATATGTTCAAATCTGTTAGTTTTGTTTTCTAGAATGACGGTTTTAAATCGTTGACGAAAAAATAAAACAATGTATGGTAAAATTAATCATTCCCTTCGTTTGGAAGACGATCGCAAATTATGGTAATATAGTATAAAAATGGCTGTGTCCACGCACACTTCGATTTTTCTATAGTTAAATCAAACAAAAAAATTTATATGATTTGTGGTGGACACTCTTGCAATTAACAACAATAGGTAGTTCTTTTCCTTTTTAAACATAATTTGTCTCACACGCACGATTATCGTATTATCGACTTGTGCATTATATCTATGTGGTAAGTGTTGTTGAGAGTTACCTAAGGCTGTCTTAAGTTTGCAATGTGTTAGTGATTTCAAGATGCACTGTAGCCAAATCTTGAATGTATCCTGCCAATCGAGAATTCAATGTCTCTAAGTTCTGCTTTTGCACTTTATTGGCACTCATCGACATTTCTAGCTGCTCGTGGACAACATTTAACATTTCGCGTAAATCCGAATTTTCTTTCTGTAGAACCTGCAAGTTATATTTTCATTCACTATTCTTTGTTAATAATTTATGTATCAATGTATTTTATGTTTAGATAAAGATATTTTAGATTTGAAAATGTCTTTGGCTATTTATCAACTTAATAATAATTACTACTCGTTATTATTTAATCATCCCTGACTGAAATTAAGCTTATGAAACTTCAAGTTTAAATGATATTTTAATACAGCATACGTAACGTAAAATATATTTACAATTATAGAAAACCCTTGAACTTTTTCAATAAGTACAGAATTTACTTGATAAAAACAAAACATTAAATCTGATATATTTACTTTATAAAATTAATAAAATATTGTATCTTCAAAAGTTATATACAACACTACAGATTATTTTTAATTTGATTAATTATTTTGTTATGTTTTAATGTTATTAAATAAGATAAGTAATTATATACTTTTAAGATAAATTGTTAATAATTACTTGAATCAACATAATGAATAATCTCATTTTAATGTTCACAAATTTATATATTTAAAGAGTTGCTTAAACCTTCAATCTATATTTAGTTCTATTGATTTTTATTTTTATCTTTACTGAGAATCAATATGCAAAATAAATATAAACAAATCATATAGGCTATATTTGTTTAGCTCTTGTTTTTCATACCGCATAATCTTTATTTTTGGATGCCATAGTAAGTGCTTTAAATTCCTCGTTTCTGGTTTTTAACTCATTTTCCAGTGCGTCCACTCTTAACCTTAAGGCTTCGCAATTGCCTTCTGCTATTTTTCCTGCTTCCAAATCAGCATATTTAGCTTTCACCCTAGCATTTTCTTCTTTGTAAAGTTGAAGCTGCCTCTTCCATTCATCAACATTAGCGGTGGACTCTTGAAGTGCACTTGTCAATCTAGCATTGTTTGTTTTTAATGTTGTTAATTCAATCTGCAAATAAAGCAAAGTAAAATTAAATTATTGATGTTCTATTTATAAAGAAAAAAAATAAAGAAAAATAATCCTGAAATAAAACGTTATATAAAAGTTATAAATGAATAAAAAATTATAAGTAAAGTAAAATAAAATAATAAGAAACAATACAAACTAATTACCTCCCACTTTTTGGCATTAGCTGAACTTTGAGCAAGCGCTAATTTAAGCCTATCATTTTCATATTTTAGTTGCATTTCTGCTGTCTGACCTCCAGGGCCAGTATTAGAGTTAAGTTGCTGTTGTTTTCCTTGGTGTTGAGGACTATCAGTGGTGCTCTGCTGAGAAATACTCTGTGATCTTGAGTGAACCACACTTTTATAGTCATCTTCACCCTTTAATTGCATACAAGTGCCTATTATAGGCAAGGGGCTGCCACTAACTGAAGAAATACTGTTCTGAGCTGATATTAAGCTGGTGTATGAATTTGCATTATTTGAAGCAGAAATATTGGGAGGATCAATGAGATCTTGTTCCGAGGAAGGCATACACGAACGAGAAGTAATTGGACTGACATTAGCACTGGTAGCTGGAGTGACAGAAGAACTGTTTGACTGAACCTTGGAACTGGCTAGCTTTGTCGCTTCTTTAACTTCATTGAATTTTTCAATGAACTGTTGAAAATGATTTAAAAATAATAACTTTATATAACTTTCTTTTAAAAATTGTAATTTTTGTTAATTATTAACTCTAGAATTTGTCAACCAACCTTTCCTAACTCGCTTTCTGATGAAAACCCTAAACCATAAACTGTGTTGGCTCTTATATCAGACCATTGACCAAACTTTTGTGATGTTTTAGTGAAAGTCATAAGAGGAGTAATAGTGCTGTTTATAACAGCCTAAAAAATTAAAATGTAATTAGTTATCAAATACAAACAAGTTAGTAATGTTATATTCATATCTCAATGATAAACTACCTTAGTGCCTTCTACAGATATTATTCTGTAGAGACTTCTCGTAGAATCATAAAAGAAAGAAACAGAAACTGCTGCAGTCGATGCTGGTACCCATGTTTTTTTAGTTTTTGGATCAATATGAAATACGTGTGCCTTGCACGTAAAAATCGGCTGCTCCCTGTACAAAGAAGTTTTAAATGGCACTAACTATAAAACGTAAAAACTATATAAAATATAGTCTAAAATAAAATAGAAATTACAAAATCATAAGAATTAGTATTATTAAGTACAGTCAAAAAGGCTTATTGTTAGGCATATTGTTGCAGAAGAAAGTTACCTTAAAATAATATATGCTTTTATTTAGAAATAAATAAATATTAAAATGTTCAAATTTTTTTTACTTAAATTTATTATTTTTATTTATACCTCTGTAAGCAGCATTTACAAATATAAATGATTGTATATTTTATATAATAATTAGACTCAACAAAATTGAAATATAAATAGCAATTTGAATCAAAGTATGAAAGAATAATTGCAATATTATGTGTACTTTGATAATAAGATTTATAGATTTTTATTGCTGCATTAAATAAGTAAAAAAGTTGACTAAGAAAATTAATTGGGACATTGAATACCCTACTACTCATTCGATTGAAACTAATATACCAATTGAAATAAATTGTGCAGAATTTGAAGTTTGCAAACCAGAGCATTTTGTATAAGTTATACAATTACTATCCATAAAGAAGAGCATAAAAATGGAGCAAAAAAAGTGCTTCTGCAGAAGCCTCTCCTATATAGTTATAATAAAGAAAAGGTACACCTATAATGTTTAAAGAAATGAATGTACATATTAATAAAGTAGTAACAAAAGGTCGGATGACTTACCCCATAGTAGTTTCCTTTCCGGATGTCATAAGAGCTGTCTTAGGTAGGTAAATCAATTAGAAATTCATAAAACAATCCAGCCGGGAGCTTCACCGCGGGGTGAAAATTCGCTGCTCACCGGTGGGTTTTTGACGTCGACGCTTACCCGATCCTACTGCGAATCTCTGGCTGTAAAAACCGCCTCTAATGGGGTAGTAAAGCCAAGTCTCGCTCCTCTCGACTCGAATTAGACGTCGTCCACCGTCCACCAGTTGAAAGCCGCCATTCGCTAAAGTAGGAATGTGGTGGAGGCATTGTAGTATACGGGTGCGTACACACGTTCGCTTAGGGACGCCTTAGCACCTTGAACAACTTGTGCCCTGTACTTTAAATTTTTCTTCTTCTTTTAGCTACTTCATTTAACTCAATAATATACCATATTTTAGTTACATAATAAATAATGTTTTTACTTCAATTATTTTTTAATATTTTGTTTTTGTACCATAATTTCTTTTTTTTTAATTTACTACTTATTGTGTAATTTTATAAAGTATATGAGTAAATTCTGTATTTAGTAATACATTACAATTCTTTATGTATATTGCTTGCAAAGAAAACACTGTTTATATTAGTATAAAATTTTTTAATTTAAACAAAGTAAAATATTTTGTATTTATCTTAAATTTAAAAATGATTAAACATTTTTTAAAATTATACATTATTTAATTTTTTCACACTTATAATTACTTATAATTAATTAGAAAAAGAATAATAATTTATGTATAGTAATAATCGACAATTAATTGTAAACTACTATATATTAATAGTATTTCAAAGTTGAGAAACAAATTTTTTTTATGACAAATCCTGGGGTTCCATATCGATGATACGTCGCTGAGCGCACTCCTGTATAGCTATAGTAAACTTAAGGTTTGGGCGGTATGAGTGTATTAGTGGAGATGTGCATACATGCATAAACGGTGTAGAGTATGAAACTAGCGTTGAGTCGCGCGCATATACCTATACACTCTGAAATACGCGCGACTTTGATCGATTTTGTTACCATGTTCTCGCCAACACCTACTAATAAAAGGCTTTGTGTTTTGTTAACTTTTTATTATTTTTTATTGATTGCAATCGGTTTATGCATTTGTATTTAAATTAATTTATTTTTCTATTTTTTACCACTCCTTAATATTTTTACGTGTAGAAAGTGTTTTAATTTGATAAAAAAAAAGTTTTAAGTAAATTTCTACTTTAATTTAAATATTTCATGTAATTTATGGTTCTAAATAAAATAATAATTTACCTAGTTTTAAATAACAGATTTATTTCGAAAATCCGTACTTTTAAGAATTTAGATTTATACAAGATATTGATTTTTTATACTCCATTACTCTGGATTTATACAATCACTTATTTGATCAGTTGTTAACTACAGTAAGCGTAACAACATAATTGCAACGTATTTAATGTTGAGTAGCTGGTTTTACTTCTTCTTCAGTACCAGGTTGGAACTCTGGTGTATGAGGGAAAATAGTAGGACGTTTGAGCTGATCAAATGCTAGCTCTGGATGAGCTTCATTAAAGTCTTCCATGGTCATTTGACCATAACTCAATAATCCCTCCAATTCTTTTATTTTTGCTTGATATTCCGTGATGCGTTTATTGGACTGCTCAATGTAGGTTTGGATATGTGAATTCTAGTACAAGAAAATTTTAATAAATTTATGTTGCTTTCTAATTGAATTTTTATGTTAAAAAAAGCAATTATATTTATAATTAGTATAATATATGAGTAATATTTAAATTCAAAATATACTACTTAAAATTAAATTTAAAAATCTTCACTGCATTCAAATATTCTTTCATTTAACTTAATATAAATTTTTAAAATATATGAAAAATATAAACTTACAACTTCTTTTTCAAAAGCATCAATTTGTGAAGTATATTTATCCTGAGGGTAAGCAATTTTTAAAGATTCATATTCCTTCTGAAACTTATCAACTAGCCCTGGAACACCAATTTTGCTTTTGTAAAATGACCAATTAATTTTTGGCGGTGACTCTGGATTTTCTTGAACTCTGAAATAAAGATAAATGTTATATTCTTATCAACATTTTTAAGATTTATAAAACATCATACAAAAAGTACTATCAGTATGTGTATTCATTGCTTAATAAGCTTTGACTTATATATTACAATACATCTGTATTACGCAGCATAAATGCATGTTTTTTATATATATAGGTACTTAAGTAAGTATAGAATCATACTATTTCATTAATGAAAATGTTATAACCACATAATCGCCAAAATTAAGTAATCATAGCTATTTTCATCAACTGTCTTCAAATAATTTTTCAATCTGTCAAATTTGTACTATCCTCTGTATATTTCGTATTAAAAATTAAAACACTGATTACAATTATTAAGAATAAAAATGTATAAAATTTAAACAATACCCTGTTACGAAAATTAAATTTTGAAGGTTAACTTCATTACATAACTTGGTAGTAAAAACATAAAATTGATATACCTTTTTAAATATTGGTCAGATTTTGCTTTGAGTGCAGCAAACGAGGTCCTCTCGGATTCGGGAATCAACTCCGCGAGAGCACTCCAATTGATAGATTTGATCGCCTTACGACCAGCCATAATTGACGACAACTTATACAAAGAGAACCAGAAGAGTATTCCGGTAAGCCGTAAGTATAAGCACGCGAAAATCAGGGCAATCAAGGAACACGATGATGGGGATCAGATGATCGAGTCTACCAATCGACTACCATTCAGGGTTGCCAATATTTACTTTCAAAACGCGGAAAATTCAAAATAGTATTAGATTATTTATTGTAGAAGTTTGTGTTATAAATTAATTATTCATTTTGATATTAGTGTATATCATTAGTTTGAAGTAAAATGTCTAGATATATTAATGAGTTCAAAGTTTTACATCCTACGAGTTTTTTAAGAAATGTGCAGGAATTAAAAAAGGTTGTAACATTCGATAAAATTATATTTGACAATAATCATTAAGTACATAATATTATATATGTAAATTTATTTAAACAAGTTAATTACGCACCAGATTTAATTGATTTTTCTAAATTTTTTTACCATACGAGTACGTGCAATTGGTTCGATACTAAAATTTTTTCCTTATAAGTAGATGGCGTTAGTGTGCTTCAAACATTTTAATCCAGTTTCACTTTTATAAATAAGTAATTTATAAATAATGAATTGTACCTTTGTTAATTACTTCGTTATTATCATTTACGAATATATTAAAATATTCGTTAAATTAACGTTAAAATAGCTATATATTATTTATAATTTTTAAGGCATTTAAGAAAATTTATTAAACATTAATTTTACGGACAATATCAATTTTAATAATAATTAAACATTATGAATTTAAATAATTAAACAACAAAAAGATAAAGATACGTTGACTGCTACTATAATAAATTATTATAATAATTATTATTTTTACTTTTTTATTACATAGTAACATTAAATATTAAAATATAATAAAATTACGTGAATCCAATGAAGGATCACAAAATAGATATTTACAAGTATCCTATTTTAGATTCTACATATTATTATTATTATTATTGTTTGGTATATTTATAAATGAAATTAAATAATATTCAAGTACACATTTGAATTTAACAGAATATGAATTGTTCCAAATAAATATAAAAATACTATTCATATGAAATATAATTTCAATTATTATTTACAATATATATCATTGCATTAATTTTATTAAAAAATAGAAATTTAAAAGCATCTTTGGTAGTTTCTTTACCTCGATCTACATTAAGCTCGTTTGTCGCAGATCTGCCTCTGTGAGAAATATTATATTAACAACCATATTTCGTTAGACAGATACGTAAATTAGTGTTCGTTCATGCGTATATGTATAAACGGAATCATAAGGAAAAGGCGTTGCTAGAGCTATCATCATGATGGTGAGGGTGTGAGTGGTATTGGCGTAATTGAATTATCGCACTAAAACTTAAGAAGGGGCACAGGGGTTCATAAAAGCCCTACCTCATTGTCTAAGCACTTCCTGGTGGTGTACGCGCCTCTGGTCGATTTTTGACTTTGACTATCTCCTTTGTGTTGGTATATATATTATATATATGTATATGTATACATGTATAGACTATGTACTGAAACAATATTTCGTGCAGGAGCGTGCAGAGAACGAAGGACGCGCCATAACGAAGAGAGAAAAATGAGAGGGAAAATCGTAGGAAAGTAAGACCATCAGGTCCTTCTACGAATACATAGAGAAACCCAGGCATTCCTGGCACGTTCCGATGGAATATTGCAGAGAGATTTCTACAACGGTGGATACATTGAAAAAAATAAAGGTCCATATTTTCCTTTTTCTTCCTGTCCTACCAATATATATACTCATATTATTTTGTTTGACAAACAAGTTGATGTTTGGAAACCGGCCGAAAAATTAGGTAATTTTAAGTAAAAATTGTTTTGGTTGTATAACTGGTAGAAATCATATTTTACATTACTTTAATTTTATTAAAATTTATCAAAAGCTTACAATTTTTAGCTTGTAAATATTGACCCCACTTGCAACTATCATATATTTGCTCTAAGTAAAAAAAAAAGCAGGTTAACTATAAGCCTTGTTAATCAAACATTTTTAAATATGTATACTCGTTTTTTCACAGCAATCGCTAAACATGCTATTAAATTTATATTATGTAATTTTTGCAGAAATGTAGATATCTGTTGAACTACATGTATAATCACGCGAAATTAGCAGAAAATAGAAAAATGTTCAGTATTTCGCTTTAGCGAAGTTTAACTAAATCAACATATGACATATGTGTGTGTATATTCCTGCAAAAAATATTTAAATATATGGGTAATTTCACATCAACTCGTAGGATAAAAATTGTAAAATCTACCTAATTTTAGCTAAATGCTGGAAATGTTTTTCTGATTTCTTAAAAAATTTGTAGTTGCTGAAAGTAATTTGGGCAAAAGTTAATCTAACTTCAAAAATTGAGTATTTTAAATTTTTTATATTTATCTTATTACCTTTAATTATATAACACTAACAAGGGAATACTTGACCTCCGGGAAACGGGCCTTATTCTAACTTTGGTATGTCTTTTGTAATGTAGAAACATGAAGAGAAGCCAAGTTATTACTTGCCAATGGCCACTTTTAACGATAGTTATTCGACATCTAACAATAATTTCAATGAAAATTACTTCCACCTTGATCGCTTATAACTCGAAAACGAGTATTGATAGGAACTCGAACCAAAAATTAAAAGAAATTTACGTTCAAAATATGATTTAAAAAAAAAGAAGCTCAAATTGCTTAATTTGGAACAAAGTTATAAACAAAATTAAAAATTAAAGAAATTTTAACCAAAATTTAATAGAATTTATTTTTTCTTTTAGCCTAAAATTATTCAATTTATTATTTTCTTCATAACTTTGCTCCAAATTAAGCAATTTAAGCTTTTTTTTGAAACCATACCTACTTGAATTTAACTATCTTTTAGTTTTTAGTTTGAGTTCCTACCAATATTCGTTTTTGAGTTATAAGCGATCAAAGTGGAAGTAATTTTTATTAAAAATTTTGTTAGATGTTGTATAACTTTCGTAAATTGGCAAGAAATAACTTGGCTTTCTTCATATTTTTATATTACAAAAGACATGCCAAGGATAGGATAAGATTCGTTTCCCGGAGGTCAAGTACTTCCTTTGTAAGTGTAACTTTTTCTGCAAATATTTTGTAGAATTTAACCATATTCTTAATTTAAAAATCTAGTATACTGCACAAACCACTGTCAATATTCAACTTAAAAAAGAATGTGACCACGCTACAATTGATTTTTCCATTTAAAAGTCAAAAATTGACCTTGCATCAAAAGCTTTATAAAGGTTTCCACGTTGTAATTAGCCTACACTTTGGTAAAACGTTATTTAAAATCAAAAAATTGTAAAAATGTCACAATGATGTTTTGTCAGTTATGAAAAATTATTTTGATGAGCCATTGAAAATAAAAAATAGAATATTTGAGGTAAGAATATAATTGTTGAACAATTTATGTTAAATACCTTATAAAAAATTTTTCAGTAATCAAATAAAACTATTACCAGCTTAAAATTTGGTGCATTTTAAACTTTTGATTCAACTAGTTTATGTGATATCACCCATACACACATATACATACGCACGCACACGCACACACACACACACACACACATTTAGGTAAGTTTTCCTAGAAGAAAATCAGAATGAATGTAAGGATCCTTGATGACACAGACTCGTAAATCAGAGAAACGAAAAAGTGCCTGCAAATATATATATATATACCTATACAATTCTAACACTCCGCGATTGGAGAAAGTTTCGGTTTCTCAACTTTTTTTTCTCGTCAATTTCATTGGTCACATAGCCTCGAGAGTACTACGGAAATTTATGATATGGATGCGCTCAGCTTTTATGGCTTCCGTCGGGGGTGCATTAGACATTCCCTCGGAATTCTGAGGGTGTTTCGTCTATTTTATCGAGTTATCGTTCCATTGAGGTACAGGGTTAAACGACACTTTCAAGGCTGCATAAATTTAATTTTCAACCATTTTTTTGGATACTATATTTTTTTGATTTTCTTTCGCGAGGATTTATAGATTGAATTTCGAAAGTTAGAATTTTTAGTGTAGGGTTCATATTTCATTTCCAGTGCTGTTAAATTATTTTAATTCTTGTAGTAAGATAATCTTCTTTTGGAGTGAATAGAAACTATGAGTTTTACTATGTAATTCTTTGATTTTACATATAGAAAATTATGTAATTAAATGAAATATTTGATGAATAAAATTTTACAGTTATAATAAATGATTGCATGAATAAACTGGGTTTTAAACAAATCTCAAGTCTCAAAAGTTTCAAAAGGATAAAAAATAGTATTTGAACTAATTTGTATTTAGAAAGTACTTTGAATATAATAAAATTGTAAGACGATGTGTCGTGATTGTTTTGCTTCATGATTCTAACAGTTTTTAAGCATTTCCTATTTCTTAGTTATTACATTGTATAGACAATTTTCTGAGAAACTGATATTGATTTATGAAATTATTAATGTTATGAATTTTTTTTATAATATATCATGTTCTGTATGATGTATTGGCTATAATAATTTAATTAAAAAATAGTAGTTATCACTGTATTATAATAAATTATAATAATTATAAACAACGCACAATTTTATAGTTTTCACTAAAGATAAACTGTTTGTTAATTTCAAACAATCTGTCCATAGTAGCAAAATTCATGATATTAGATTTTATTTTAAAAGAAAAGCTAAAACTGTGAATGTAAGCCAAGATAAAAATTTGGAACATAATAAAAATGGAAATAAGGATCTAATTTAATCAATTAATATACACTTTATCGATAATTCCGATTGTATATACTACCAATATATTTATTGAATATTTTAATGCACATAACAATTATAATAAAAATGGAATAAATTTATAAATAGATAATTCAGATTTTATCATTCGACAATATAGTTCAATCTTACCGACCGAATATTTTATTAACTTTCCAATGAGAGTAAAAATATCACTATACAAGGAAACCATAAGAAACTTAAGGTTTATCGTATCCTATATATAGACATTTATATTCTTCAATTTAGCTCTTTATTGATCTTCTCAATATCGAAATATTTCAACTTATTTGTATTTGGTTTAAAACTTGTACTTTAAATTTAAATACGAGTCAAGATAGATATACTAGTAAATGTAATTCGTAAAAAGGGTACTTAATTCCCAAATTTATTCTGAAAAGCATTCTGGTAGAAATGATAAATTTTAATATGGAAAAATATTATTTATAGATGGTAAAAGAATTTATTGTTCGTCAAAAACTAGTTTAATGAAATAAAACTTCGATTGATCTCTGCGAACTCAGCTTTTTATTTTGTGCCTACGTTTCGGACGTTTCTTTGACCGTCCCTTTTCAAGGCTGTACAAAAAATATACTCGTTAAAATTTACAATTTCGCACAAATTGATAAAGCAACAATAATAAAACACATTTAGTACACTTTTACCAATAAAAAAGGCGCAGAGATGTTAAGTTTTCATATTAATTACACCACAATCCTCCATCGATATCGCACAACTATCAAATTAATTAAATTAAAATTAATAAAATAATAAAATAAAAAAATTTAATTTTCAGTTAACGGAAAAATATTTGCTTGTACTATATTATTGTTCTCATAGCTAAAAATTGGAAATCGCTACTTGTTCTCGTAAAAAAATAATTACTTTTTATTTAAAATCGCTGTATAAAATTGTTCTATTTGGTTTGAGTATTTAACTTTACTTATTCACAATTTTGTAAATAATGAAGATTTTTATGTGACAGCAAATCTTGCCTTAAGATTTGTGTATAGAATAAAATTTTTTTTTATAAATACGAAAATATCAAGCTTTTGAAAAGAATCATCTTTATTATTGCAAATATAAAATGTTTCGGTAATTAATAAAAAATTTTAATTTATCAGATTACTAATGTTTTTGTTACCAATGTTACTAATTGACATTTTAGTTAAATTTCTAACAATTAGTATATTTAAAGCAGTTATTTAAATATTTTCTAATACCTATAATGTATATTACGTAAAATTAAACATTTTATAAAGAATAGTATCGAATTATGTCGTTAAATTATTTGAACACAATTATCCGGGTACTCAAATTGAAAATTAAAATAATGAAAAGAAAAATTTTATAAATATTTTAAATGATAAGCATGTATATTATGCATATTAATATATTTATCGCACTGTCAATCTGACTAAAAATATCAATTTTTATGAAACTTTAATGAGAAAATTATTGCTAAATTTTTTTAGCACAGGAAAAGTCGCTCTACGGTAGATAAAAATAAGGCACGTTATAGTTAGAGTAGTCCAGTTTATAAAAAGGGAGTATTGGCTCACTCGTATAGGTCTTTTTACATTTCATAAGATTTCGGGAGTGTAATTTAATTTAAATTGAAAAAATGTAACCGTGGCAACCCGACAGGTGTACCCATACAGAGCCAACATTACCAAATACCGAAAAAACTAAATATTTCCTATGTATAAGTACCATTGAACTGTGGAAAAATTGACCATCGCTTACATATATATCTATAACCTCGTATAATATATGTTTTGAGCATACCGCGGCACACCTGCAATTTTACAACTTAGAATCGCACCGTTTTGGTCGTCAGATGACCCCAATACTATACCAATATAAGTTCTAAGGAAAGGAAAATGGTCGTTCTAGCAAAATCCGTGCCCAAGAATCCCATAGACATGTATTTCCTACCCCACCCGTGTACACAAACACACACACACCCGCATACACCCTCGCACGCACACACACACACACACACACACAGACAGACAGACGCTCGCGCGCGCACACATATACATACGTATTCGACTGTCAACCGTCGTTACGAACAAAGAGTGGGTATATGCTGTAAAGGCAACGCCAGGTGTAGCTATGGTCGAAAAATGCAAAGTAGCCGAAAGGCAAATCCTACACTACACGTTTTTCCTTACCGAAAGAGGGAGAGAGGGAAACAGAGAGAAAAAGAGAAAAGCAAGAGAGAGAAATAGAGAAAAGCAACTCATTCAGAATTTTCACGGAAGCGAAGCTTATTGTGGAAAACGCGCGATATAATCCTGTGGGGGCTCGCAGGTTTCCGAGATCGATTTTACGGGTATTGTATGAGTGTGTGCGTGTGCGTGTGTGTGTGTGTGTGTTTGTGTGTGTACGTAGGGGTATGGGCGCGCGTGTGTGCATGAGGCCGGCTGCAGGACTAATCTTCTAGCTCATTGTCTTTTGAACGAGGGATGAGAATGATGAGTGTAATGGGCCTGTGTGGATTAGGGTTTCGAGTCCATTTTTCGCGTGCTTGGAGATGAGATATTGAACTTTCGGTAGAGTTATAAGCGATTAGAAATTTTATATAGATTCTAAAGACGAACGACAATAATACTAAATGGTCTTATTTTGATAAACTGCCTTCAGGGGAATATTGGGTATTCAACTTCATTTGGCTATTATCGAGAGGGTGAATAATTGAAAATTAGATACAGCGCGTCCTTTAAGATATACATGATGGTATCATTTTTAAATAACGAAATGTGATATAATTATTTTTAATTATTAAATACTAATCGTATTTAAGATAGTTTCGTACAAAAATTAACTGCGTATTACACGTGCACACAGCGGCGAAATCCGCCCTTGAAGTCTCCATTCACGAAAAAAAATATAACTACAATTTCCATCTCTTTATCTCTGTTTCTTTAGTTCTCGCCCCTTTTATCTTTTGTTATTTTCACGGAATACCGTCTCTTCTTTTTCAGCGGTCGCAAAAAGGGACTAATCCATCTCTCTAAGATTTTCTCGAAAGACCTACGAATGCACCTAGAAGTTTACGTCTGTATGCACGGCTTATGGTTCTCTTTTTTTCAAATGTTTGCGTACACCGACAAAGAGGATGGATGCCTTCGGTTCTTGGGCGTCTGTATCTCTCTCTCTCTTTCTCTGTGTGTGTGTGTGCGTATACATGTATATTATGGTATGTATTGTACACTGTGGATCAAATGAGATCTTATATTTTGAGTTTATATACGTACCGAACTAAATAAATATTAGGACTTTTCTGGATGAAGTATAATTGAAACTCTTTCTTTTTACAATTGTATATATTTTTTTCTTTAATTTGTTACGAGACAGTTTGCAATAATTTACTTCTTGCTTGTATAAACCGTGATAATTTAAGAAATTCGGAAAGAAATAATTTTATTATTGTTTTATAAGTTATTAATAATTAATTTTTATATTGGTTTCCTTGAGGGTTGGGGGTGGCGAGGGGGCGGTGAGAGTCGACAATCGAGTATTTTAAAAGAAATTGTTAATCGTTATTCGACAAGACAAACTTGTAGTTCAGAAATGTGATAACTTATTTAAATGCTACGAAACCTTGAAATCGATTTCAATTGTTATATAAATAACAATTTAACGTATACTCGTTCAATATTAAATCAGCTGACCAGAGGTATCAAAATAAACCATAGGTCAGATATCTCATATATTATTTAACTATTCGGTCGACACGTAAATTCTGTAATTAATCGATATACTCTCGAGGTATGTTTACATATAAACATATATACGTAATTTCACGTCCAAAAAAAGTATTGTTTTAATTTTGATCAAGTTTAACGATAACTTTTGAATTAATGGTTTGATGAATTTACGCTATAATATGCTAATACCTGGAAATCTTGAACGTGACGAATAATGAATATTTCATAGAGTAATTTAAATGAAAAATTGTTTCTCTTTTGAGTTTTTTGTATTTACGCTCGTCCATTTTTAAATTTCTATTTATATATGGTCATGATTTATTCTTATATACTATATATCTCTACAGAGAATCTGTCGAAACATTGATTTGTTACAATGTAAATGAAAGTATATAAGTAACTATTTAAATTCTCTATAAGGAATCTCACCATAGTTTGGTTGAAATTTGGCAAAATATGGCGTTTTTCACTATAAATTAGTAAAATTATGGTACAATTTCTAATAATAAGTGGTGTATGCATATTCAGTAACAATCTAAAAACGATAGTATATTGAAATCATTAATGTAAACAATTTAACATTTCTTTTTTATAAAGTATTTTAAGAATTTAGATATTCATAAAACAAATTTTTTTTCTATTAAAATGCACAATACCATTTAATTTAAAAGTTGCTTTGTAGCATTGTGAGTTTATAATTTTAGGTAATGTCATTCGCTTCATATAAATTTGTAAAATAAATATAATTAAATAATCAAATACTTACGCCGTGCAGTGCGAACAATGGTTAAAGCTAAAAAATCAATATTCCAACATATTTGTTATGTTATATGTATTATAAGTGCCACAGACATATATGTATAGAAGATCAAAAGAAATTTAGTGGAGTACGAGCCTTTAGCAAATACTTATAGGTTCGACTATATTGAAACGGGTGTCGAATAGCACTTGGAGCTTTCCATCCTCATATCTGATCTAAACTATATACCATTTGGATCAGGTTTTTCCCTTCGAGCAGTATATAAACGCACTCCCCATTCGAACGCACACAAGTGAGAGGAATCGTTGGATTTTTTCCCGTTACGCGTGAGAAACTCATTTACGATACTAGATAGACTATTCTCTACTTTTATGCATAACAAATCAAGTAAAAAGCGAAAGTTTTCTAAGCTTTCCTATAGTTCGTCTTATATATATCATCGGATAATTTCGCATTAAAAATAATTTTTTAATACTACTCGAACCAACCTAATTCTTATCGTTTTAATAGTTAATGGCACATTTTAGATTTTTATAACTCATTTTTCTAAGTTTTTTACGCATTTTTGAATTTTATAAATCCAATTGATTTATTAATAACGTAACTATTGTATAAAATAGGTAGATGATATGCTTCAAACAAGGGACCTCTTTTGGTGACAAATAAACACAGTTTCCTTTTTACAATTATATAATATTAGACTTGCGAGGAGAATAATTGACCTACGGGAACCGAATTTATTTAAAACCCGTATAAAGATAGGAATAAAGATATTTTAACTTTTCGAAAACGTAGTAGGAAACGTAATCTAAAATAAAGGTAAATATAAATTTAATTCATTGTTTTAATCTTTTTGATATTAGTTTCGGAAAATGATTTGTTTATTATAATTCATGTTATAATCAAATTGGCGTACCAAGTCAACGAAATATCTCTTAATTATAGAGCAGAATTTTTTGCAATATTTATTATGATCATTTCTACCATTGGCCTCCTTCAGATCGACAAAGATGATATTAAAAAAGGATGTTTTATTGAAAATGATTGTAAATATGTAACAATTTATCAAAACTTTTGAACCGTTAGAATTATTAGGTTCTTAGATTACTGTTGAACAAACAAAAGTTATAGTAATAGTTCATAATGTTAGTTGCTCTTTCACCTTCCGATAATGATTGTAGGTTATAATAAGCCATTTTTCTCTTTAGTTTTTTCGAAAAGGTCAAATTTCTTCATTTATAGGGAAAAAATTTGGAAATGCCAGTCTTTTTATTTACATAAAAAATCACAATCCATGATCGACTACTTTTCTTATTAGTGTTTAGGCTTAATTAATTATAGTAACGTATTTGAAAACCTCATGGTGAAAAATTGTCGCTATTAACGTAAGACATAAATCTCGTCAATTATGA
Organism: Theocolax elegans; assembly: GCA_026168455.1. Classification (NCBI taxonomy): domain Eukaryota; kingdom Metazoa; phylum Arthropoda; class Insecta; order Hymenoptera; family Cerocephalidae; genus Theocolax; species Theocolax elegans. Next base: position 48,294,785 of record CM047429.1, on the reverse strand, counting down.
TGCTTATTTCGTATAAGTACAAGGGGGTGATAAAGAAGAAACCAGGATAAAAGTTAATTCGAGTCTTGGTTTTATACTACACAAAAATCCACTCGCGAATCTCAGTGAGCATCTCATTTCCCATTCCCGCATCTCTACGTGCAATTTTCCCTCTCGGTTGTTCTACAACTTTGAGTTTTCCCCCTTTCTCTACATTTTCGTTCTTCTACCGCTCATCGCATTTTTCCCCTCTTCAAATCTTTTTCTCCGTTTCCCTCCCTTCCTCTCCGTCTACGGTTCATTTCTTTGTCCATTTTTCTCCCTAAAACGTTCATCCCCAATGTTTTCATGGTTGTTTTTTTCTTTTTCTCTTTCCGCTTATTTTCTCCTTCATTATCTTGTTTATTTATAGCTTATTTTACTGCTTCTGCAATTTTTACTCGGAACGATGAAAAAATTGTGTTATTGAAATTTTATTGTCTATAGCTGTTTATGAAATCGTATGAAAAATAAGTTATTAACGAGTTATCTGCAGATACGTATGAATTTCTTAAAACATTTTAAATAATTTTTAATAGTAGTTTTAACTATTAGGAATTGTGGAGTTAATTAAGAAATTAATTTATACAGTTATACCATTATAATATATTAATTAAATTTAATTAATAGATAATAAAATTTCTTTGAAATAATATATAACGTTAAAAAAATTGGTTTCACATTAGGAAAGAAAAATGAAATAATTTTATAGACAGAGTAAATTTATACAATTTTTATGTAAATAAAACATATTTAAAAGAATTTATATATTATTTTAAATTGCATAATTATAAATTAACTTCATCGCGATTATTGCGAAGCAAAAAGTTATCATATAATAAATATGTCAATTTCAGAGGTACCGTTTTTAATTTGCAGACTAATTAATAAAACTGTTGTGGTATTAATTTTTTCAAAGTTGGTTAACTCGTAATGCCTAAAAGTTGATAAATAAAATAAATATTAGTAATGTGAACAAATTTTCTATTCCATGTAACCCTATAAACTTTAGTATATTTTCAAAGAGAGTAACTTGTAATTTAAAAACAGAATAATAGGTAAACGCTAAAAAAAATTTTAATATCAACCACTTAATTTTCAATATATAAATAATTAAATTGTGTATAATATCTCTTGATTGCATCATATACAATTAACAAACATTAGTGATATACTGGAGCTTTATGCTCGGAAGCTTGGTATCTGCAGGAAAAAAAATGCTCATCGAGCAATTCCAACTAATTAAACTGCCTAAGCCCACGCAAAATTTCTCGCCCCCGTCGGAAAATTGTATACCCCGAAATTTCCTGGTATATAACCTAAACTCCTCAGCTTATTTCTCCCACTCTCCCAGCCGAAACGCAGAGAGAGGGATAGAGAGAAAGAGAGATAAGACTAACGCCCACGTTTGGACATCGGGGCGACGTACCACGTAGTTTGCTCTTGGCTTGACCTTGAAAAGCTCCCGTCGCCTACGCAAAGAGAAGGTGGAGAGGGGAGTTGTGTTCATCGATGCGCGCGCGCCGGCTTACTGTACCACCCCCCACACGCTAACGACCCCCGGGCTAGGCGCATGCGTATTCCGTGGAGTGTGGACCGGTTTCCTACACCTATCAAAAGGCTCACGGGATTTTCGATTTCTTACTTTTGGGTGTGATCGGGTTTTTACCTCATGTTCATTCGAGATGGTATTGGTATTGATGGCTTTATTGACGATATATCGACTTCCAGTTGCCGATTAAAAAATTTAAAGAGAAACTTCTGGGAAAACACTTTAAAGATCTTATTTTTTACTTTACATTAACAAATTTTTATTTTATCCTAAAAATATTTTTTATTTATTTTTAGGGAAATGACTAAGTAAAATATAATAAATACATTGTGTCCACGATTTTAATAATTAAGGCCATATAGGAATAAATATAACAAAATTAATCAATTACATTTAAAAATGTTTCTGCAATTGCTATATATATATATTATAATTTTTTGCGCTTTAAGCTTATACAATACATTTACGGACGTCGACGTGATAAAATTGTTTACCGATAAATTTGTCGAATGGTAACATTAATGTGTAAAGTATCTTGAAACATGAGTTAACGATTCTCCATATTACGTAGACATAGGATTACGGATAACACTATTTGTACGCGACTTCGTGACGTACCATCGAAACTGATGAACGAACGCGTCTTGCATTTAATTGCATCGATCGATGAGGTTATCGAATGTGTGGTGTCGAATGAAAAGTGAGTGAGAGAGAGAGAGAGACAAAGAGAGGCAGAGAGTGAGGGGGGGCAGGGGGGCGGGGGGCCAGAGAGAGAAGTGAGCAGGTACGTTTCGTTGGGATGCGAGGGAGGTGATTTAACCAACGTCGCGAAAGCCTGCCGCCGGGCTCACGGGGTCAATACGTGGGCGATGGCTCGTGCGTCCCGGGGTAGAAGTATACCGTTACCTCTCGGTCTTTTCAATGGTGTCTCCTGGTGGGCGGATAGTAACGTTCTTTTACGATGTGTGGGGGAATGTTTCATGAGATTGTCGTCGTTCCACGTTGTCACTTTCATTGATGATTTTACGTAACACGTAATATCATATATATATATATATAATTGAGATATACGAATCTAGAGATAACACCGATAGACAAATCACAGTTTCTAATTATATATTATACTTAATTATGAAGAGCGTAATGATATTTACTGAGTATTTCTTTTTACAATTTACTGAACTGCATCAAAGTCCAAATCTATTAAGCAATTTTATTTTGACAAGTAGATTCTCTATGCTGATATTAAACTAATTAATTTGATACGAAAGTTTAATTTTTATCACATTTTATTAAATAACTATCCAAATTCATTCGAAAGAATAAATTTTTTAATAATAGTAAATTTGACAGTGTAGGTGAAATGCATACGTGCTCAATATATTATTTAGATTAAAGAAAATTAAAATATATGATCTAATGACGTGTTTTTGTAATTTTCCAAATCCTAATCTTTCCATAATGATCTTTCTAAGTTGATTTGATACAATTATTTAAGTTATCTAAATATATTTCGATTTTCAAGAAAAGATGATTTATATATTTGAAGTTACGTAAGTATAGTACAATACAATAAATGAATGTATCGTGAAAATTCAACCCTCATAATCCCATTACACACACACAGAAATTGATTAAAATGGGCAAATTTTCGCAAATGATGTTTGACGATATATTGAAGAATGAGAAGCAATAAAGAGATGATGGTAGGAAACGTAACTTTCATTCACCTCGGGAAAAACAAACAAGGAAACGATATATGTATACGTGCATATAGTGTACACACTTCGTGCGTCACGGTAGGAAGAGAGAGAGAGAGAGAGAGAGAGGGTCAAAGTCGAGGCCAATAATTCCGTGCAATCGCGCGAGGGAGGGGAAACTCGTAAAGCCCCCCGCCACCCCACCCCTTGGTAAACCATCAATGAACATTTTCACTGCGACGCGCCTTAGCCGGGTGCGTGCGATGACGTCAGTGATGCGGCCACTTCCTCCCTCCGCGTATATCTATATACATCTCGGACTCGAACGACGCCGGCCACGTGCGTCGACGTTGCACCAACCGACCAAGTATAATACGCATTCCAAAGACTATACTCGAAGGGTATAGAAACGGTCACCATTTAGAGACTTTAAGATTGATCATTCAAGCGATTAAGATCGTATTTTTGATAAAATAATAATAATGAGGTTTGAATGAGGAGCATCGGTAAATAATGATAAAAATTTCGGAGATTCTTCTGGCGCGTTGGTTGATATTTCATTTATTTCATCTGTCTTTTCCATTTTTCTGCAGCAGCCTCTCCTTCTCGGAATTGTCAAAGTACTATACAGAAATCATTAAATTTTTTTATTGTGTTATAATAATTCTACATAATATGATACAGACTCTGAACCTCCCAGTATTTAGAGGGTATATTTGCAAAGAAACATTTACGAAATATAAAAGTACTAACAATAATATTGATAATAATGTATTTCTAATCTACTTGCAGGGAGAAAAAATGTATCTTGAAATCTAAAAGTCGAGTTGAAGTAGTTAACAAACGACTCGGAAATGACGTAGATAAGGGAAACCGCGCGCATGGAAAATAAAGTCCGCGAAGACGAAGAAGAAAGTCGCGCGTGAGCGGAGGGGAAGAACCCGATAACGACGGGAGGTCGGGTGGAAGTCAAGGTGAGCGCCGGCGCTACCCCCACCCCGGCACACACACACACACCGATAACTTCGCGATCGTTAAATCGTTCTAGAACGAGACAGAGTAATACTGCGAGCCGACGCGCCCACGCGACCAGTAGTGACGTCGCTCGGCCTCCATTCATAAACCTCCGGTTCGCTAATTTTCTCCCGCCCGCACCCCCACCCCCTTCCCCATCCCCTTCCACAATTGCGATATAGATTCTTTCGCGCGTGTAATCCGTCATTCTTTTCTACATAGATGTTATTTCACTTTGAAATATGGATGATGCTTTACACGTATGCGTTGATTGATTCGTTTCGATGGCTATACACTTAGATTGTTTTATGTTTATTATTTATTACTATTGACTTTTCTTGACAATGGGGATACGTCATATTTCGCTTGATGTACGACACCTATTTCATGAGGGTATTCGTTTGCTACATTAGGATAACTTAATTGATCAAAATTATAATTAATCCAAGTAATTAAAAAATGTATCATGATTGATAAGTACTGTTCTTACAATTCTATTCTACTTATACATTTAATGATTTACCGCAATAAACTAGGTTCACTTTTTAGGACGATTTATACCTTGAAGGGTTATGAATTCCTTGCGTAAGTTGTTTAACAAATCTGCTACTTATATTCTGTAAATAAAGTGTTAATATTGAAATTCACACATTGTCAAGATAAATTAATCTACAATATGAATTTTATATACCGCAACTTTTAAAAATCATAATTTACATGTGACATGTTTATTCTGTATAGCAACCCTTACATATTCAAAATTATTTACACTTTATCATTTTAATTATTCACTTTAATTTATTTACTTTCATAATCAAGAGGACAAACCTGGGTTGGAACGAAAAAACTAAAAAATTTTTTACTGAAGCTGTCACAATTTTAATTTTAAAGCTATGTATATGTACAAATAAATTTTGGATTAAAATATTTAATGGTATATTTAATTTGTGTGGTGCCAAACCTCTAAATCTGAAACTTAAGTATCGCAATTAATTCCTATATGTGATACTTTGTTTTTTTATACAGCCTTACGCGGTGCACGATTACTCGCATCTTTTTAGACCAAATTGAACGCAAACAGGTTTAAAAGATTACTAGTCACAAATATTGGAACATAAATGAGGTACAGTTTTTTTAATTAAAGAAGATTCTTGTTTCTATTTTAGGTTATTTTAGAAGTATGGCGCCACACAAATCAAAGATACCATTAAATATTTTAATCTTATTTTTTTTTCATATTTAAAATTAAAATATTGACAGATAAATAAAAATTTTGTTGGTTCTTTCCGTTTCAACCCAAGCTTGCCTTCTTAACGAGTGTATTTTTCACATAGCTGTCAAAACTTTGCGTAAACAATAAAATTAAACTATTTAACGCACTTTTGGAACGTCGTAGGTAAGTATACCAAACCACGTACTTATTTATAGATAGGATCAGAATCACAGTTGGAATCCATATTTTCTTAAAACAATATTTCTTTACGATAGCTTCGTAGCTTGCGGCAGAAATGGGAGGTATAAATCGTTCCCAAGACCGTAGTAAAAGCATCTCACGCACTAATTTCGTTCGTCGCGAGAAGGGCAAAATATATTCGCAAAGGGTGAATCGATATTTGTACGTCTATAGGTATACAGGTATGTTAACTTTAACTCTCGTCGGAATGTTAAAAATATCACCTTTTTTCTCTTGATTTTTTTTTCATTTAGGTTATGATTTATTACGTTTAAATAATAGATTTAGTATCTTATCTAAAATAAGCATAAGAAATGTTACAGAATAACCTTTCTCCGATATGAACTTAAAGGAATTGGTTGCGAAGGCTGAATTTAAATGATTTGACAAGTAATTGTATTTATATTTACAATTTGACTGATAATTAATACGGTACAAAGAGCGCATAAAACATGGGCTATAGAACAATAGAAGTGTCTAATTACTTCTTTAAGCACAAAACATTTGCGTTATATCTATACACTCTGTATACTTATAGTCAAAGGTATGAATAAATTACATTAATTGCAATTGACACTTTCTTTACATTTATATGTATATGTATGAATTGTGATGTAATAGGTATGTCACATTGTGTATATAGTAGCATAAATATACAATTACGTATATTCTTGAACATTAGGTAACCGATGTCGAGTACACTTAGGTGAGCTTTAATTGCTCATGAAGCCATACATGTATCTAAAGTTTCTAAAAATAGAATCATAACTAAATCTGTATTTATTTATCCAGAAATAGAGATTCTTTGTGCGTCATTCTGATAGATTTAAATTCACCCAAATTTTGTTATTTCATTATATAAAATAATTTAAAGACCTATGTATGTGTGTGTATATAACTATGCGAGAGACTAATCCGAAGAGTATTACCTAAGAATATAATAGATTATTTTTACTGGAAATGTTAACGAATTCGTGGTAGACTCTACGTAAATTGTTGACTTCAAAGAGCAATGATAAATTCCCATAAATGGAATTCTGTGAGATTCGAAATGATTGATAAGAATTATGTATAGAATTGCTTTTGCTTGTCATTTTTCTAATAAAAATAATTAACAGATAATTTTAATTTAAAGTATTACATAAATAGTGACAAATCATGGTTATTGCCAATTTTTCATTAAAATTATGTTCCAACATAAGTTAAATCAGAGAAATAAATGTGATTTCCTACAAGTTTGTCCTTGATCATTCTTTTGTATTTGCTTTCATGCGAAAAGTTATGGCCATTTAAACATTAATAATCAAAGAATCATATATTAGAGAATGAAAATAAAAATCATTGATTATAAATAATAAGTCATGTTTATATATTTTACTAATATTCAATTATTACAAAAATTACATGTGAATTACAACAAGTAACCAATATATATAGACATCATTTTCAATAATTAATTCGAACTTCCCGCGGTTTAATCTATCAACTGAGAAGCAGTAATTTTACAAAAAGGAATATTTTATAATGAAATGTAAAGGGAACTAAAAGAACATTGCCATTTCTTTGAATGAAATGTATAATGGAGTGCATTTTTAAGACGATTAGTGTAGTAGTTTATCAAATTAATAGTTTTTAAAATTTTAGTATACTATATAACTAAAATAATTTAAAACAATTTAATCTTAGAAATTATTGTACCAACTGTGTTAAAAAATTCCACCCAGTTTATTAAAACTTAGCAAAAAACAATATACATATAACACTCATTTTTTGAAAAAAATAATAATTTTAACCTTATACGCATGGTAAAAATGGGACGAATTATTTTTTCTCGAAAAAATGATGCATTACAGGATAAACTTTTTTTGCAGTAGAGTACCCTGACGTATTATCAAACTGATGTTGGAATTTATATTGAAATTATGGGTGGGGTCCGATTTGTTGAAGGCTCATTCAAAATATGTGCGATATTTCGAATTTTAAAAATTATAATAACCTTTTTATTATTTCGAACCGAAAAAAATAGAATGATCATTATTTCGAAAGTAATAACATCGTCTGCAGTTATTTTGTATTAGTTGCAATATTTCGAATTTTAAATAGTAGATCAATAATTTTGTACATTATTGTCTGTTATCAAGGTGTTAATACACAAATATTATAAAAGTTATTTCTCTACACTTTAAAGTTCGAATATTCGGAACAAATATGTAAACACTGAAGAATAAAATTACTTTCGAAATAATGATCTTTCTATTTCTCTTGGTTCTAAATAATAAAAGTGCATTTCTAATTTTTGACATTCGAAACAATGCACACATTTTGAATGATTTTTCGACAAATCGGACCCCACCCGAAATTATGCCCCATCAGGGAGGTTGGATATAAGCAAGATTTTGTCATTATTCTTTGTTAGTTTGCCATTTTAGTTAATAATTTTAGGAAGTGAGATAATTATAAGGTGTATATATACATATATACATACATACAGAAAAGCATTGTGTATGTATTGTAAGCAAATCAAATTACTGTTGAAATTAGATTGAAAGTTCTGAGTAGGTACGTTGTAGAAGAAAGATACACAGAGAAAACTCCGAGTTTATTTTAATCGAGGGTATACCGAAAATGGACTACCAACTATTTAAATTGGCAATTTACATAAAATGCCATTCGTAACTTTAACGGAGGAAGTTTATTTTAACAATAAATCCTATTGTCAAGCGTGTAATAAATACGTTTTCCGAGTTACTTAAAAAATTGTGTAAAATTTTAACTTAATATAAACAAAGCTCTTGATATAATGACAAATGTTTTTATTGAAATTCATTAAAATTACTTTAGCGATTTTTTAAGTAACATTTATTATAGCTTTAGAAAATAATTTAGTTATCAGATTGTACACTAATATTGTAAACTATTGAACGCATTGTCAATTTTTGATATAAAAAAAATGTAAACTTAATATAAAAATTTATTTCATCTGCAAAATATAATACAAAGAAAATATTGATCAATTAATATGTAATAAATGTTAATATCGCAACCAACTTACGTTCCAATAAAACAATATCATCCTGTTTCCCTACACCCAAGCAAATAGCCCAGAAAAAACATTTATTTCTCGAATGGAATGGAAAGCCCCCTGAGTTTGTCTCTTTCTATAACCGGAAACATCATCAACCACAGAGTCGATCATCATCCACAAATTCACAAATAATTGGAATCGATAGCGTGTGTATGTATCCGATCGTCACCCTCCCACAAGAAAACAAGGGAGGGGCGAGACGAGCCGGTTCGAAAATGAAAAGTCGACCGCGCGCATATATATCGATCCGAGAGGGCGTACGTCGCGGTTCAAGGGTGAGTTCCCAGTCTCCCAGTCGCGCGGTGAGAAAGAGAGAGAGAGAGAGAGAGGGAGAAAGTCAGGGGCTGTGCTGGCGCGAACCCTGACATTGGCCCGGCAATGGCAACCCCTCTCGTGCCGCAGTCGCTGGACGTCACACTTTAGCTATATACCCATCCCCTCCACCACCGGTACGTATCCTTTTTTGCCGGTGATTTTACCGGACTTTTTTTAATATTGGAATGCTTGTTTGCTTCCAATCACTTGTTTGAGTGGGTGGAATTTTGGATGGGTTATAATACTGAGTTTTCTATTCTATAGGGATGCGTTTGTGGTTTGACAATTTGGGAAGTGGATTGATTTTTTCTGTTATAAACAACTTAAGCCAGGTTTACTTACAATCGCGTGTTAAATTATTTAAATATAGAGAATCAATGATTTTATTAATATTCTTTGTTTTATCATTAAATCATGTATGTACATATGTATCAATTAAAAATTAAGAAAAATAATTACATTGATGTATATTATCAGATATTATTATGAAGTAACTAAACGATTCCAAAAATTTATTATTAAAGATAAATTTAATATTTTAAATGAATCACGTAAAATTGTTATAAGTAAACTAAGGGAATATCGAAGTTAATTAGACTATTATAAGGAATTTATTTTAATATTATATCATATTTTTCACGCAATAATATACATACAAAGTAAATACTAATTCTAAAAAAATATAATTTCTAATGCAACATTATTTACTTATATTTATAAACTGTAGAATTGTATAATATAAATCTAAAAAATGTAATGATATTCTAATATGCCTATATAAAAATAGTGCATTTATTATTAGCATTGGTAATCACAATATTACAAATTATTATAATAATTTCATATTGACTGCACGATAATAATTATTAATTTCCAATAATTATGAAAACGTGTTCGTAGTTACTCATCGAAACGTTACTGTTATATATACCACATATATAGAACATCGAACAAACACATACTAACAATTTCATTCATAAATTGAATGAACCGTTTATTATGTAGTATAATAAACGTAGCGAATTCCCTCCGGGTGGTGTAATCTCGTGAAATAATATTAAAAAGTGTATAGGTAGATGTATACCTGCATTAAAACAGTTTCACGGCGTGGGATATACTATACTATACACCAACAAGAGAAAAAAAAACGAAAACGGAACGCGCTCGTGGTTGAACCCGCGTAGTGATTCACAAAACGTGGCGCGTGCGTAACCTGTGTATCTGCGTAGGCGTTTGCCAAGACACGAAAGAGTGAGGGGGCATAACCTAACCTCCGTGTTATGACGCAGTTGCGAGAGGGTAGTCACGTATGCGTATACGTATATATGTATATATTTATATGTATATACGTATACAACTCGAGACAGACATTCCGCGAGTTTTTCCTCCCCTATCGCGTATCGTATTCTTTGATGGATCATATGGTGTCTATTGTCAATGGACGCATAATAGTTTCAATCGGTCGATGCTTCTCTCCTCTCGGGACTTGATCTCAATACTTTTTGTTTACTGCATTCGTATAATTTTTTTTTACTCTTTCTTGATGGATCAACATTTTTGCAGTATATATATAAGTTTCTTTGAATAGTTTAAACGCGTCGATTTTTATGAATTGTTAGAGTTTTTAATTAATTATATAAAACATTATTATGCTATAAACAAAAATTAATATATTTCAAAGTATAGAAAAGAAAATAATGTATCTAATAAAATTGAGTAAAATTTCAGAAAGATTTCTAAGACGTTTTCCGAATTTATGAATAGTAACCCTGTGGTCCCAAAATACGGTACGATTCTTTTCAAAATTGAATTTTGAGTTTTGTAATCATAATTTCGGTAACCTGCGTTAATTTGAGCGCAAATACAATTGTCATGTAAGTTGTAATACTTTGTATACAACTTAAAACAAATATGTTGTATATACATTTGTTAAAGGAAGTTTGCACTAAAACTTGAGTACGAGAATTACATCAATATTCGAATTAACTTTGTAAATTATATTTGAAACTCCAACTGCGCGCAGGTTGCGTAAGTGCTTTATGCAAAATACCAAGAGAATAAGGATAGAAATTCCGTCCACAGGAAAACCCAGACGGCGCTCGGAGTAAACGTGGGCGAAAAGCTTCCCTTACTCTTGGTCGGCTTATTAGCTTTTGTACCAGTGTATAGATATATACACAAGCTGAATATTGGTCGAAGAACCTCTGCGAAGGTCCCTTCCGAATATATACGTATATACGAACCTTCTGCCACCTTGATTGAAAAATGCCTTTTTTAATTTAGTCTCCGCTTAACCTCACAATTTGTGGCCCCTTTGAGCTGTTTAAAATTAGGAGTTACCCTGCAAAATATTTTTCTTTTTTACGGCGTTTAATTTTATACAATAAATACTATTATTGCAGTTTTTTGGTTTTAATATAAATTATGTAAGTACTTGATTAATTATTTCCCGCTTGTAAAAGTTTTATACATGTTTTTAGATAAAAATATTTTAAAATAAATTATTGTTATTTATAGTATACTGTTTACTAAATTTTTTATCAAGGCTACTTATATGTATTTTAATTTTTAGTTGAGTCGATATACAAGACATTATTATACAATAAAGTCAATTCAGCGTATCTATATTTTCTTTAAATAACTGTTTAATTGTAATCTTACGATTTGCATGTTCTAAGTATAGTTCCATCGAAAGATTTTGTACGAAATTTAGTATTGAATGCAAGCGCGCTGCAATCATTTTTTTATGTCTCACGTTCTCTCTTTTTCTCAGACGTATACATAAATAATTTCACATTCTCATTCTTTAAAGAGTGTACACAGATGAAAAAACTTGTCATATTTTGTTTAAAATAACTTGCAGTGCACGAAAGATGTAATGTATAATTTTCAGGACAGTTATGCCACATAATAATTATAAACATTATACACGCATCAATCCATGGCGATAAAAACATTGAAATTTTAAAAATGGTGAATCAAACGTATCAATATCATATATACGTATGTCCATCAGACTAGATTCGAAAACTGAGAAAACTGCCCCGATGCGACAATTCTCACAGCTTATCGACAATCCGTACCATAATCGTCCAGCGTCTTGGCCGCGTGGGTGTTTGAAACCTCTCAGAGGGATGGGCGAGCCAGGGATAAATTTAACCCAGGAGCCAGAGAAAGAGAGAGAAGGAGAGAGAGAGAGAGCGAGAGGGAGATGGAGAGAAGTACGAAGGTCGCCACTTGCGCATACACAGGAAAAGTGCACCTAAAAGGGGTGGGGGTTGTCTGTCCATTCATGAATTTGTAGCGCATGCGCGTTGAATTGAACACACGCGACTCGCGTCACGTCGGCCGGCCGGCAAGAGTATATTTATCGGTACATATAGGTATACACCTAACGCTATAGTACGCTGGAGAGATTCTGCACCGGGAATTATTGATATTATCCGCACCCCCGACAACTGCGCGCCGGGGTTTTTCCATTCAATAGATGCGGGTTCGATGTGTCCTCGTATATATATAATCATTATCGTTATATACGTATATTCCTGATATATTTACTTACTATATGTATGCGAAAAATTTAATATATTAATCGATGGGTGTGTTATGTAGAGACACGTGCAAATATTTAGTAGGTTTTAACATTTTGCTTATAGGTATACATACATTCATGTGGTACTGTGGTTATTCTGGTATTTAATACACTTAAATAGACATTAGATTTTTCAAATTATAATAATTGTGGTAATCTAAGAAACAATAATTCCTTGAAAAAAAATTGTTTTGACGAAAATTTTTATAGATTAAACTTACTTCTAGTCTTTCATAGAAATCATTTATGTTTATTTTTATTTATTTAAAACTATAAATCTTTAAAAAAAGTGGCATAATCTTACTATAAATGTCTCTCAACTTTACTGATTATATCTATAAATTATAATTTTACTTGCACGTGTAATATTTATTCTTAGGAATTGTACGTATAATAAAAAAATAAAATTATGCCTCTGATATTTCTACGGATAAGTATGGATTATCAAGTTTGCAGGATAATACATTAAATCGGTTTGTAAGAAAATTATTATTTATTTTATATTGATCTGTGAAATTAAAATACTATTCTTTTTTTTTTTTTTTTTTTTTTTTTTATTCTTGATTTTGTGCCCTCTTTTTTCCTGGCACTTCCTACCGTTTATCCCCTGGGGGACTTTAACGGTGTCCACCTACCACCTATGTGTGGGTGCTTTATCCCTTCCTTAAAAACCCCACCATCTCGCATTCGCCCGGGGTTATGCCCGTGGATGAGGGAAACCTGTGAAGCAGGGAAAACCTCACCCGAGATGGCCGGTGTATTCGAAACATTCTTTTTGGGTGTCAAAGTCACATTGCGTAGGCCTTGACACCGAAACCGAATGTTTCACACCTCCCGCTCACGTTGTGGAATGTGAAAAACACCTAACCGATCACGAAAGCCGCACGAGAATGGTCTCCCATCCAAGTACTAACCGCGCTCAGCGCTGCTTAACTTTCGCGATCGGCCGAGGTGCGCTTCCACCACTCCGCCACCGCGTCGGTTAAATTAAAATACTATATGTTAAATTAATTTTCAAATCGTTTCAAGTTTTGCGAATTGTTTTTATATAGAATTCCGAGGTCGCATGTTTTAAAATATCCGATTGAATTATTTTTAAATAGAATCATCACAAATTGATCGTAATTATTGAATTCGTCCATTAAATTTATTTTGCTCAAATCATCATATATAGATTTTAATTGTTTAAACACTTGGTTCTTGTATTCGTAAACTGTGTGAAAAACGCTCAATTTATATAAGAATCATCATTAGAAATTATACTATAGCAATAAAAAGTGTTAAATATAACATAAGGAATGTAGGCAATTGATTTTAGGAAATAAATAATTACAAATTTTAATATATATATATATATATGTCAACATCTATGGGTCTCTATGTGTTAAAATATGAGAAAAATAATTTAAAGAAAACGTAGTTGGTCTTGCGAAACTAAGTGATCTCTGTATAGTCTTATAAAACTCTTATCAGAAAACTCTCGATAAGATATATCTTCCTATAGCGTAAGAAATGTTATCATTTATATATACAATCTCGGTTTTTTGTAGATTCGTTAAAATTTATATACATATATTAAACAATGATTATACTTAAATAATGAAATAATAAAAAATTGAATTGTTTAGTCATGAAAAAGATTGCACCTAATCATCTTTAGGGGAAGGAAAAAGTCGATGCAAAACAGGCTATTTTCATCACAAAAAAACGAAGGGAGGATTCACGAAGAAGAGGGTTGTAAGGAGTCAAAGTCGTGGGTGAAATCATTTTGCATGTCAATGGTATAAGGTATACCAACTTCTTTTGCGCACGAGATCTTATGGTAATAAATGATCGGGGTATGCTAACGATCGCGTCGGTATATACCTCAAAGAGACGAATCTCGTTTGTGACAGTTGCCGCGTCTATGACTCCTTAGAGTATTTAACAAAAGGTATAGGTAGATGTAACGAGCCAGTGGCAGACAACAGTGTACGAATTTCAGTTGAGAATAGAAGTTAGCTTTGTGATTTACACTTTTAGTAACAAAAATTTTCATATTATAGGAAGCAACGTTGAATTATTAAAAAAATGATTATTTTTTATTTGTTTATGTAAAACATTTTACGTTTATACATCTACACGTAATGAACTTGAATAAAATCTATATATTTTAACGTTGAATAAATTACCTCGTGCTAAAACTTTTATAAACGATATATGTATATATATATATAGGAGTAAAGATCATAACCAACTCGATCGTATCTCGTTCGTATATAAACCCAACAATTTCTCGTGGAAAAAAATTAATTTTCCGAACATTGTGGAGATAAAAGTATCGTTTGGACTTTGCTCGCTCGAGTAATTTTGTTCAACGTAGAAAGAGAAAGAACCCATAAGGAGCGAATGGACGTTATCCGAGCGTTTACCCGACTCGAAGCTTTGAGCGCGTGTAGACGTCTTACACCCCCGGCGTGACCTTTAAGAGGTCAGACTTTCCGGCTCGATATAACACGCCAAAAGAATAGAGGAACAGGCCTCTAGAGACTGATAATGCTATTTTCATTATCACACCGATGCATCACTAGAAAGAGACCTCCGTCTCTTTGGTACTTACTGTACGATTCTTATGAGCTCTATGATTTATTTTATTCTTACAACATTTTTTTCTTATACCAACATATACTTATCAAATAATAATAATCGAAATTTATCAATGATGCGTAAGGGTTTCGAGTAATGTGGGATAGGTGGAAAAATCTTAATATGCAATTATATTGTGCAAGTAAAAATATATACAGTTGATGATATAAATCAATCTTAACAAAGTTTCATAATTTAATTTATATCGCTATCTACCACTTCCGAAACAAATATAATTTTTTACTTATTTTACTATTGCGTAATTAATAATTTTAATATACAATTAATTACAGAAATGCATATTAAATAAATAAACACAGTGAATATTTTCTTTTTATGTATATATTAGATAATACCTAATTTCAATGTAATTACCCAGAACTTATTGTTTCGATATCGTGATATATTCTATAATTCAAAATTATGTAATAATGGACTAATTTTAATTAAAAAAAATACGAGTTCATTGAATGTAAACTCACTAAACATACTGTATTTATTACGAAAAAATATACCTACTAATTATAACACGGTGTAAGAAATCGAGTTGATCATTGCCTTAACGTTAATATTCTAAAATATGCAATGCATCAGCAAATGTTGATCCACATTAAATTATAATTCAAAATACATTCGATATATAGTTTAAATAAATATATTGGGCCGCATTAAATCGGGCAGATATTGAAGCGTATAGATCCTATAAAATTGGCCTCGAGCCATATTTCGAGGACTTATCGTGTCAAGGGATAGAAAGAACTCCACCAACGAAAGGGAAGATTCTCGCGAGAGCGCGCGCGAAATAAAGGAATTGAACTCCCGCGTTCAAAGTCGTATTAGATCGTCCCGAAGGCATTCAATTTGCTTCCATAACAAAACTGTTATATCCCGGACTCGGTATTTTCAATTCTGAGATAGAGAAAGATGAAATATATAACTTGGTTGAATTTTCCTAGAGAACGAGATTTTCACTTTTCAAGTATACCTATATACAAATAACCCATACAGATATGTATGGATTAGGATTCAATATGATGGTGTTAATAAAAGTTTGCAGTTTTTTATAGCAGGTTCGAATTGAGATTTCCGGTGTGGTTTTCGATAGTAAAAATCTAATTGTCCCTAAATTTAGAATTGTAAATATTATGGCATACGAGCGCTGCTATCTTTACCCAAAGCTGGTTTATGATCTTTATGTAGAATGCAGTCCAGATAAAATTTTATTTAATATTTTAGTCTGATGGATAATTGTATATTTGTGTAGATAAAATATAATAATATGCTAAAATATAATTTTATTGTATATAAATATTATAATAAATTATAAGTAGTAAACAGTGTATTACTTTATTTTAATAGATGTTAAAATAGGTATATAAAATACGTATACTACACTAATTATTTTTAGTATTTATTTATGAAGTATAGTTCATTGAATCGCTTATAATAATCTATGAATGCTTAATAATTTATGAGTTATCATATAGATAAACGAGCAACTCAAAGTTTACACACGTTCATATAAGCTATATATATAAATTAAAAAATATTGTTTCAATTTCATTAATTTAAAGTAAAACGAAAGAAATAAAATAGACTAAAAATCAATAGTTAAATATTTAAAGCTAAATTCAGGAAATAATACCAATAAATTAATAAGTGAATAAAAGTAAATAAAAAATAAAGATTTTATAGTAACTAAACAGAAGGAAATCCTGTAACAAAATAATAAAGCAAATTGTAAAATATAGTTATTAATCATATATTTTTAAATTAAAAAAAACCACATTATGTTACTGCAATTTTTATTATAAAATTGTTGTAAATACTGAAGATAAACGATAAACAAAAAAATGTATGTATGATATTTAGTAAGATAATCGAGATATAATAAATAAAAATGTATCTGAAATATATAGTGGTTCCATATGTTTAGAAAACACTTGACAAGATAACGTCTCATTTATTTCGGGAAGACGAAAACTGGAAAACTAAAATTACATTCGTTAACCAAATTGATAAAATAATTTTCTTAAAAATTAAAAAAAAAAGTTAGATACCTTGTTATTAATTCAAAAGAAATTTCCCTCGTATAATCGTTGAAAAAAAAGAACCTCACCAAGAATTTCCATTGCGCGCAGGATAAAATGTAAAAACCAAAAAGGTGTGGGAGAGAGGGGGAGGGAGAGGGAGAGGGAGAGTGAGAGAAAGCAAGGAGTGTAAGTAAAAGAGAGAAAGAGGATGTTGGCTGCTCCGTCACGGGAGGGCGGCGGAGGAGGAAAAGGGACGGTGAATGAAAAACGCGGGAGGGGTAGGTATAGCCGCTTTGTATATATATGTATATATACGCTGGGATATAGAAAAGGACGAAACTCATCCCTCGCGCGCTTGCTCATTGGTTCTGAATACGCCGGGAGTAGGGAGACACACACACGCGCGCACACACATAGGTACATCGTCTCTTGCGCGCCCGCTAACCAGCCAGCAGTAGAGAGACTCAGCTTCAGTGCGGACCTGCTGCTCGAGGCGTGAGGACTTCGCTGCTCTTCACCGACAAACATAAATATATATATACATACACATATTGTTTGTATATATATATGTATATATAGATACGTATATATACATACATACCGGAAATATTACAATACTCAACTCGAGCCGCGCCTCAACCGCGTTCGCGATTGTTTTTGTTGCAACGGGTATAGAAGTGTGAAGTTGCATGTGTCAAAGACGGTGGGCCGCCGGCGTATCGGCCGGCGTGTTATGAGAAGCCATTACAATCTCCCATCAGGTTAGTTTTGTTACTTTACAAAATTTATCTATCAACTGGTACTTTTAAATATGTATAAAAATTGTATACATTACATGATATCAAGGTATCCTCTTCCAAGGTCAACCGGCTTATTTCTTTACTCTCTCTCTCTCTCTCTCTCTCTCTCTCTCTCTTTCTATATATATTTATATATATATGTATATGCATACATATATATATGTATATATGTATATGTATCTGTTGTAATCGAGTATAAACAACTGTTATTGTTATTTCGTGTGCGTGAGTGCGTGCGTGTGTGTACTATTTTTGTTTTTGGAAAGTACGGTTTGTTTACAAATAATATGTATAAAAAGTAAGAAAGAGGCACATTTTATATAACAAACATTCGGTTAGTTTTTTAATAGTAGTAGAAAAAATAGCTCCTACGGTTAGAATGTATTTAATAACTGAACAATATTTTAGATATTTTTTTTTTTAAAATGCATGAATGTATTTCGTTTATCAATCTATCACTTTTATGCAAATAGAAGTCTTTCTTCCTGGGAAGACAATAATTACAAATTCGTTCTCTCTGTCGCAAGTTTAAAGGGAACGATAGTAGGAATCTGACGTATCGACTATTTCACGGTCATTTCAAAAGCGTACAAGTGTATGATCAACATTTAACGTATTCCTATTATCAACCAGACACATGTAAATAAATATTAACTATTATCGATTACATCTGTTAAGTACCGTAAAATGTCTAAAAACTCAAAGTGTCATGTGGAAACGTTGAGATGAAATAAAAAATAGAGTATGAATTTTCCGACCAAGTGACAGAGATAAAGAGAGAGAGAGAGAGAGAGAGAAAGTCGCTTACTAAAAATAGTGCGGTCGTACGAAATTTTGCTTGGCCGTTCGAAACAACAAAGGGAGCATCTATGTCCCGGGTCACTCGTATATAGCTACTAGAGTCTCTCAGGTAAACAGTGTATACAGAAACTGGGTACCTCTATGTACGGTGTAGGAATGTTATAACTCACGCAATGTCCTAAGCAAACCCAACGCCTTTTTCCTCTAAATTATTCATACATTTATGCGTATTATGTAGCTCAACAATTTTGGATGCTGTCAAAGTTAATTAAAACAAATTTAATCGGAATAACGATAGTTCGGAAATAATTTGTAAATGTAGTATTTATTAGTACCGTAATATGAAAATGTGTAAGAACTATTTGTTAAATTATACATGTATGTAGTTTAATTTATATTCCTACAAGTAGTATACTCTATATCGCTATTCTTTAGTGTACAAAAAATAACACTTATTTACGTAGTTTTAAGAAATTTTATTTACCATTTTCATGTTCTATGTGTAATCACCAAGCCGGGTTAGAAGGCTCTTCGTATAATTAAACAATTAAGAATTTAAAAAGGATAATTTATCAATAAAATTTTCTAGTTTTCACCACCTTAAACTGTGAATGGTATTCTGGAGTACTAAAAATATTCATATTATATACTAAATTTTAACGCGCTTTCGATATAGTTCTCTCATCTTCCTTATACTGAGCGTTCGGCTTTAAAAGCTTCGATTCCAGAGTGAACGGGAGACGCGCCGAAGGGAGAGAGGAAGCGAGAGACAGGTATCGAGCAATGGTCGGAGGGATTCTCGAGAGGGGAGAAAATTTTAAGTCAAAATTAAAATTTATTCTCGTTTTCTTGTACTATTAGCTCAACGTCTAATTCAATTTCCGAGCCTTTACAATGTATATAAGGAAAATTTATTTAACATACTCAATGCACATTCGAACGAAATTATTAAAGATGAAATTTTAAATTTGTTTAGAGGTTGAAAATTTAATTTGTAATTGTTCTTATTTGCAACTCTAGTAAATATTAAACATTCGATAAAAATGTATTTTTTTACGTACGTGTAGAAAACACAATATTTAACTGCATAAATGTATAAAAATGTTGGATTGGGGTAAAAAAATGTGGTAAATGAAACAAACACGCTGAAAAATCGATGAAGCCGTTAATTTGATTTTTACAGAAACAGAGGGAAAAATATACGAGGGAGGTTCGTTTTGGGGAGAGAGAAACAAGTAACTGTACAAGCCTGGTCGATCATAACCTTTAAATTAAAATTTAGTCGATAGTACTATGTAATATTGTGCAAATCGCTTTTTATTTATCTCGCTCTCTTTCTCTTTCCATGACATTTGTCATTAATTTGTCAAATTATATCTTTCCTGGGTGATTATCGAACCTTTCTATAGGAAATTAATATTCAACCGGCTTCTTAACAAAATAAATGAGTTTTTAAAAATGCAACCGTAACAAAAATTTAATATGTGGTTTTTTGAGATTTTTATTAACACAATACATTATTTGAGATACTGAATTAAACGAGTGTTTTATTGTATTATTAACAATTATACTGTACAACTACATTATAGAAAGTATTACATTAATTGATATTATTTTAAAAACGGTCTATATGTATATTTTAATATTTCAAATAATACATTACAGTAATGAAATTGTTTTGAATGTACTGGTTTGAAAGTTTTTTAAATTTATTATCGATATAATTTGTAAATACTTTTATTGTTCATTTGTACAAGTTGTACTCGATGAGAAATTTTGAAACACAATGGAAAATTATCAGTTCATTTGGATGGAAGTCAATTTTACGATAACATATATTTATTAAAATAAAAAAATAATGAAAAAGTCACGTACCATTATAGCGATACAATAAAGAAGAAAATAAATAGTATAAAACATATAAAACACCCTCCAATAAACCACGATTTCAATTTTTAAATCATAAAAACATAATCGCAAAGGCTACTTTTTCTATGATAAAAACTGTCAAATATACAGAATCAAAGTATAAGAGGGCTAGCTCTCGTTCACTTGGATGAAAATAGCGAGAAAACGTACAAGAGGGAAGGAACTTTCTCGCGAAAGAGAGAGCAAAAAGATAGAGCGGGGGCGAAAAGGCGACGAGTATCGATTGCGTGCGTTCTCCCGTGAGTAAGAGGGAGAGAGAGAGAGAAAGAGAGAGAGAGAGAGAGAGAGGGAGAGGGAAAGGGCCTAGAAGGAGCCACGGCCACTTTCGCTCTCGTTTCTACGTCGATGACACCGCGTCTGGTTGTGTAGGTAGAAGACTCGACCGAGCTTCCAGAAGGGAAAAAGCTCTTTAGAGATTTTCTTAACTGCGGTCGTCGTTTGAATTTTGACGTTTTCTCTCAAATATCGAATTATTTGAATTTTTTTATATAAAATCCTTCATTTTATAAGAACACGAGATTGCTATTATTTTATCAAAACAAATATTATCCTCAATTGACATATTGATCGATTAGCTATGTAGCATTATACATTATTTATGTTATCTTCTTCTTGGGATAATTATTTCCCGAGTTTGCACAGCTTCCTTAAAATACATAATTACTAATTAGCAGATACACAAGCTAGCAAGAATCTTTGTTACTTGCTTTTTCTGCTTTAGACCAGTCACATTTCCGGCAGAGTTACAATTATTCTGCTTTTGGAACGTACTTAACTGTAGTTTTTTATTAACATAGATCACCAACGTAATATTTTATATTTACATTTATACATTAGAATGGAATATTGCAACAAATGAATATGTTTTAATTATATATTGATTTGTCAACGATAACTCTTATACATATGCATTTGCTGCAAATATTCATTTCTATAAGTGTAGAGTTGAGCATTTTTTGTTCAATTATTAAACAGAACAGAAATTATTCATTTTTTTCAATAAAAATAATAATTGGATAATATAAAAATGTATATCCATATAATAATAATAATAATAATAAAATCCAACTATTATAAATATTACAGTAAAATACTAATTATTTTAGAAAAAAAACGTTATTACTATAAATATACAAAGAACTGCAATACTAAGTGACAATACAATCTATATTACCTAAACTGAGAGAAAGATAAGATGACTTACTTAGGGGTAAATGAATATATATTGTTATTTAGAATTGGTGGTCAAAACTCTAAAATTAATTAATTTCTTAATAGTTATCATGGGCAATTAATAATAAATATACCAATTATTCTGGACAATTATTTCTTTCTCTCATTGTGTATTTGATAAAAACCGCAATTATCCAATCAACAGAATAATGGCAAGTTCACTTAAAAAATCGAAATCGACCATATTTCGCCTTGAATTTTGTTCTTATAACATCTGCCCAATGACATTTCCGACATATTCATCAATGAGCTTGCAATAACCGGAAAGCTCGACCTTGAAACGATGAAGCTGAAGCTTTCAAGGTGAAACACCTCGAAATGAAGAATGTACGATAATATCAAATACAGGCAAAGAAAGTACATATATATACATCCAAGATGGCGTCTTCGACGAAGGCCCAACCCAAAGAGGTTCCGGGGACGCCGGGACAACCCCGAACGAAAGCGAAAGCCGGGGTGAGAGAGAGAGAGAGAGAGAGAGAGAGAGACCGTACGCGCGCGCGCCTTTGTGGATGGAAACGAAATGAACGGTTGCCTTGGTTCGTTGACTCCCCGTGGCCGCGTTGACACGATAGCGCCCTTTCTCGCTCTCGTATGGATTTTTATCTCGGTGTATGTACTCATGTATGTGTGCGTATTTTAATATATATATATATATGTATATGTACTCTCGAAATTCACGTAAGAGCTCAGAGTTTATTTTTTTCTTGGGGTTCATTATTGAATAACGTATACGTATATAGTTTTTACGATACAGATACGTGAGCTGGTTTTGATAGCGTTGAAATTTTTCGGACGATAGTACGTTTTAGAGGCATACTGCTTTCTCCCAAAGCCAAAGTGTATACATTTAGTAAATCTTTATGTTTACTAGAATTGGGAAATTAAAGAAATACAATTAATATATCTTATTATTTAATATACGTTGATTACAATATCGCACCATTGGTACTAAAAATAATTTTATATGAAATTTATGATTCTATTTAATAAATTATATCTTGTATATTTAATTACATTTTTAATTATTGTCGTACAAACGTGCATTTTGACAAAATTAACTTCAACTTCAACTATATGAATTAAAATTCAAATTACGCTACAATGAGAATTACACGTTTTTAAATAATAAGCAGAGATATCAAAACTTAGTTGTGGACGCACCTCGTCAACCCAATGTCAATGTAAATTTTATTGTCGTCTTTCCTGAACGATGGAAACTAGATACCTGCAGCATTCACACATATTCTCACGCACTATATTTATTACCTTAGTTTAAGCGTATATGAAAACTTTAGGAGGGTGCAGAATTTATTTCTCAATCATAGTTTCTTCGCTTTCTTTTAACAATGCTGATAGTTAAGCCAATAGTCGTAGCTTATAAATTCTAGTTTTATTAGTTAATGTAGAAAGAAAGAAATATAGAAACGTTTGTAAACGTATAAATCACAGTTTATTGTTTAGTTTTACTTATAATAATTTATAAAAAATAATAGAGATATAAAGCGAAGAACTATGGTTAACTGCCAAAGTTATATATTTAACATTGAAAACATTTTTACATAAGTATTTGCGATATGTTTCAAAAAATATATAAGTATGTATGTAAGATATAAATACTTGAAATCCCGATTAAATTTATATAAAAATTGTGTTCATCTTGATTTTAATCCGAACAAACTTTTCATTGAAAGAATGTACTGTTACGTAAAAAAACTAAATGATATCTTTCCAATCCAATTTTCACAATTATGTCAAATAGAGGGAAAAAGAAACACAAGAATCCTTACATCATCGCTATACGGTCATCAATTAAGTTTTTCACTCTAGAGTCAAATAAAAGTACAGACAACCCCCCGTCAGAATAAAAAAATAGTGAGGGGAAGTAAACAAAAAGAAATACTTGGTATTCGCGATCGCGCGCCCAGAATTAATTCCCCGACGAGTTACTTTTTAAACTTGATGTAAAAGGAAGGCTAGAGTGAGAGATGGAGAGAGAGAGAGAGAGAGAGAGAGAGAGAGAGAGAGAGAGAGAGAGAGAGAGAGAGAGAGAGAGCGAGAGAGAATAAATGCTAATTAAATACAGCGGCCCTATGGGCGGCGGCAGCGGGCCTTCTTTTGAAAAGCCTCTGTATACAGCGACATATGCGCGCACGTGGATCGAGAAGAGAGAGAAAGAGGGACAGGAAAAAAACTGGTCCACCCTATTTTTACGTATATAACGCGCGCTTCCGCGTCCCTTTTTCTCACTCTCTTTCTCTCTCTTTCTTTCATTTGGCTTCCGCGGTGCTATTAAGTGTGTACTCGCCATTGGCTCGCTTTTTTTTACCTCACCGATTATCACAGTGAAACGGACCGATAGAAATAATGATGGATAGCGCGTGGAGATAAAAGATTAGATGGAGTTTATAGTTTATATAAGGGTTGGCTATAATATCCTAACGGATAACGGATGGACCGTTTCATTACTTTTGTTTTTCGTATATTGGGTTTTGACTATCGGTGTACTAATATCGTCTTTACACATCACTGAAATTATTGTTCAGAGTCACTTGTTTCATTTGGTAAATCAATACGTTGATAATAGATTTTTAACGTTAAGGAAATACATTGTAGCAACTTAAACTTTTTGCTCGTGTTAACAATTTTGCAGATACACAGATAATAAGGCAAAATATATAATACAAAAAAGTTGGATTTTAAAATTATTGACCAACGAAAAGAAAGTTATTCCAATTTTAATGAGAAGTTTCCGAGTCGACAATTGACAACTCCATGGAGGGCACTTGTATTATATTAATAAACCGCCAAGGGTAACATTACAACGGTTGTAAGAAAATGTAAGAGTATATAACAGTTGTCCGTGTTTGTTCCATGAAAATTTTCCATCGAAGTGATGCATTATGCGCTTCCGCTTCGAGAAAACTTGTATACCGCATAATCCGAAAGAGGCTAAGCTGACCTGCGGAAAGGTCTCGTGGGTGCGCGTGACGGACACGAATGCACACACGTATATAGAAGCGCGATAGTACGGGTGGGCCCCCGCGTTCTCGGAAACCGAGAAGGAGAGGATAGACCAACTGTTCGGCCTTGCGTCTCTTTATCTGGCCGACAAATGTTTGAAAATGTAGGGGAAGGAGAGATATGACTAGGCCGCCTGCCATCCCGGAAAAGCCCTCCAAAAGAAAATCACTTTTTCTCTCTTGAGAGATATAGGGAGAGAGAGAGAGAGAGAGAGGGAGAGAGCCTACCTCTTCTTAGGCCCTAAGCGCTTTCTCTCGGTTTTTTTCCATCGGCTGTATAGTTCAAGGGATACATTATATATACCCTCACTCTTCTCTTTACTTTATTTCGAGAATTATCAACTATTACAATTAAAATAATTATTATCATTTTATAATTATTTATTTAATATTTATATTTCAATATTATTACTCGTCTATCTATTGAGCAATTAATAAATTTATTGGATCTTTAAAATATTATAATGAATAAAACATGTTCGTTTTAAATGTTGTAAATGTAGAAAAATAAGATTTACTCATAGTAATTGAGAAATTTAGTGTATCGAAATTGAATTTTCTTTGGATGTAAAATCTTTTGTAGTCTTTCTTCGACTTGTTTTCTACTTCATTCTTGAACGCTGCAAGTCTTTTAGAAAATCGAAGGTGGAGCTTTCACATTTCTTCTATTGTGAGAAAATGAAATCGTTAGGTGTACTACAATAATTTATGATCTGCACTGTCTGATAACTTAAACTGAAATTCTATAAATATTAATTTAGACATTAGTTATAGTAAAAAAGAAACATTGTTTATTAGGAAAAGATATAATGTTATTTTAATGGAAACCATGATTTTTTATTACTGATTGATGAAGCAGTATTAACTTGTAAAGTTCGTGAATATCTGTATAGATACGTCTGTGAAGTATAATTGAGCATTATAGTTTTACGCACCAAATTTATATAATATACGAACGAAAAAATTAATGACTAATAAAAAAAATTATTTTCAAATATATTATTATAACGCAATAAAATTTAAATAACAAATAATTAATTATCTAAAATATACGCGTAATTAATGAAACAGACACTTACCTTTCATTAGTACATAAAGGAAACTCTTTTAATATATTTTTACGAATAGTCATCGTCAGTTTATGAAAAAACACCTATTCTCTTACTTTTTTCCCAAGCCCACATAAATTTCCATCGGTTTCTATATCTCTTTGCCGATTCGTAATTTTTTTTTTCCTTTCCCTTCTCATTTTCCCAAGTCTCGGATTTTTAGCCATGGGCGCGTCTCACTCTTTCACATTGTGGTATTTGGGGCGTCGAAGGAAATTTTTCCCGAAACGGGAGCTTTTGTGATCGATGTCGCTTCGCGTCTCTTCTTTTTTTTCCCTCGACGTATTATGCGAGGGTCTCTCTCTTGACGTTCGAAAATTTTCCCAGTCATTAAGGAGTTTGAACGGTAAAACAGTAAGATTTACGCGAAAAGCAGACTTATTCTTTCTTAACTTTGAATTCTTTTCACGAGTGAAACGCGCAGATTCCTTTAGTTATATATGTTTTATTTTATTAACCGATAAATTGGTTAGATTTCTTTGATTTGTAAAGTTCTTTTCAAATGGATCTGATTTTCTTATGTATGTACGTGCGCGCGCACACACACACACACACATATTCTTAGTTTTGTTAATTTTCGTATTTGTGCATTAAGATTTAGTTTTCAAGAAAATATATCTAGGTAGTTCGTTAAAATGTAAATTTAAGACTTACAAGAATTGAATCGAAAGCATCCAATTTTCTTCATTGAATAAAAGGCTGCTTTAATAGCTACTTAACTAGGAATTGTGAAAAAATTTAAATTAATTGTATATTTTTAAATGATTTTACGTTGTAAATTGATAATTTAATTAATTTTTTTATTATTTAACATTAT
Source organism: Theocolax elegans (assembly GCA_026168455.1). NCBI lineage: Eukaryota > Metazoa > Arthropoda > Insecta > Hymenoptera > Cerocephalidae > Theocolax > Theocolax elegans. The sequence continues at coordinate 48,267,686 of CM047429.1, read as the reverse complement.
TTACTCTTTTATAACTGAATAATGAACTACAATATTTGTTCAAAAAGTATATTCGTGTTTACAGTTTAAGACAATAAGCATATCATCATCCATTTGCCATACAAAAATTTCTTAAACACGCGGTAGCGCTTGCATTACCTTGATAATCGATGAAATTACACACCATGAAACCTTGAAAGAGCAAAACTAAAGAATCAACCGAAATCTGTTATCACTCAATCGTTCCAACCGACATCCCTCTCTCCCCCTAAAGAAAAAAGAAACATGTATACTGCACATATTATAGGTATAGGATAGGCAACATAGTGGATAAAGCCGCGTGGGGGCAATAATCTAACGCGTAAAGGGGGTGCCCTCTCCCCCCCCTCCCCCCTCCCTCCCCCTACCCGACCCCTCTCTATCTCCCTCTCATGTAGTCGCAAGGTCGAAACCGGTAAATCGGCCCCGTCGAGAGAGAAAGTGCAAAAGGGAGAGAAAGAGCATTTCGCTCCCCTCGCGCGCATCTGTGCACGCGCCTGCAGAAGGGTAAGAGAGGGCCAGATTTCCCGTGGTCCCCCCAACCCCTCCCGCCACCCCTCCGCGCCCTTCCTCTTGGTAGTTTTATTGATTTCTCTTGGCAGGGCCCCGAAGAACTGGACCCGTGGCTTGTTTTGACCGAGTCTGTCGAGGTTTGTATCATTTCTCGTTTCGTTTCTCTTCCGGATTTGTACGTATGTATACGTATGCGTGTGCATTTTGCTTCCTGCATATCTACACGGTATTCTCTCTCGATGTATTCTTCTTATCGTGGCGAAACTTTATCGTACAGCTATTTTTTTTATCACGAGTATGATGTTTTTGTGGTGTAATAATTGTATAACGACTACAACTATTTACTTATCTTTAAAACGTAATTGACTACAATGTGACAAAATGTAAGCTTAGTGCAGTGTAAAATTTAAATAAAAACGTCAGATATTCGTAAAGAGAATTCGAGAAATGTTTCGACTTTAAACTATAATTCGCGAAAGAGTTAAATAATTTTGTAAAAATGTAGAAGTCCGTTATTGACAATTATTGATATTATTAATTTTATTATATTTTTAATTACCCCTATATGTAATTATTTAAATAAGAATATGCTAAACAATTAGAAATTATAATAAAGAAGACTGATTAGATAGGGATACGTTTATAAAATTATACAGTATTTTTGACATAGACAGAATAATAACCAAAAATTCGAAAATTTGCCGGAGACAGTTTTAAACGAACGTAAATGACATTCGTTATACATATCCACATACGTCTAGGATTTTACCTTTGGCTCACGCACTCTCCCTTTCAGGATGACCTCTTGAGAGCAGCTTCTTTGGTGTCCGAATAGTCATTCATAACCGGTATGGCAAGTATAGATGCTTCCGCTTCCGCATCTTTCCGCGTTCTTTTGGGGTTGCATTAAGTATATAGCCGGTTTACTCATAGATATTACATATAGAGCCACACACAAGTCAGACAGCACACGGCGCCGCGTTCTCAGGAATGCTGTTTACACACCGGTCCCTCGGATACTGTTTTTCTTCGTGTCTCTCTTTCTCGTTGTACTTATTTTTAGGATGTTCTGGTGTATGTACTACAAATGACTTCATTTTTTTTTCACTTTCATTTTCAGTTCTGTCATCATTTCTTATATAGCTACTTACTTGGGTAGGGGAGTGTTTTATGAATTCATTTAAATTCCTGGATGTATGTAAATAATGTTAAATCATTCCTGCATTTGCAAATTATCTTTTAATAATAAATTCACCCGTTCGGGAATATAAATTTAATTATCTCACCCGCAATCAATTTAGGTAAAGTTAAATATCTTGTTCAATATAATAGAGGGGAGAATAAAAAAAAGGAAAGTTTACGGTACAATAAAATGTCAGGAATATTTTAAAGCTTGGCTTCCTGGAAAGTCTAATAACAAATAATGCTGACTTAAAGAGGAAGCTAAAGTAACTACGTGACCGTGAATTTTTTATTATACTGTAATCAAGGGTATGCGGGTATATAGAGGTTATAGCCTCCATCTGTCCAGGTATTTTGAAACGTTTCTCTTGTGCCGCTTCTTCCATTGTTCACAAATCTTACAAATCTGTACAACTATTATTTTCACTGCGTTTCATCGATTTCTCAGCCAATCATATGCTGGTCTATAAATGGATAATTAATCTATTGGTTAGATGTTCACTTTCTATTTAGTTTATCGTCCGTAATTGAACGTCCTTTTTTTCAAATAACATTAACTTTTTTAATAAAATTTTATTGGGTTATAAAGATTAATAAATCAATTTTACTGCAATAATCAGTAGTAGATACATAATAAATTATAATACAATACATTTTGCGAATATAGTAAATTAAATTAATAGATTGTATCTACTTAATGTATAATATATCACCAAATATTCATAAGTACGGCTAGTATTTAAAAATTAAAAGAAAGAACCACGAAAATTCCAAACGTTTGCAATCTTTTGCACGTAATTCACAATTAGTACAAAATTATACGAATATAAACTATTGTTTATCTATGTATACGAATATTATAATTAGTAAAACAAACATCTAAATCACATATATAAAAGCACATTTTCGTTTTTATTTTACAGATCAGAGTGATCCTACGAAGTGACGCTGTGAGGAGGTAGATCGTCGCTTAGTACCAGACGATTTTCTCTCGCTTCACGATGAATCATGACAAAAGCTACGATCGTGGGGTAGGTATACCTTAATGTCACGCCCAATTTGCCCAGTTACGAATTTTCCCTCGTAAGGTATACGTACAGAGGCGCTTTTCGCGTAACGGCAAATCGTTCGTTTTCATTCCCCCATATCGCAACGTTGACATTCATTTTTCCCTTGCTCACGTTCGCATGTACATTCACGTGGGAAAACGCGATGCATTTAACGATCGATTTTTCCGTTTAAAACTTTTGGTCTGATAGCGCTCGAGAATCATTTCGATGGAATGATACTTAATATTTGATGCGTAACGCAATAATTATACGTGCATATGTGCATTTACGGGATATGTAACTATATATTTAACATTTTGTTCAACATTTAAAAAAGGTCCTACTGCGTTATATAAACAAGTTTGTATACAATAATGTATTACAAAGTAAAACATTCGTTGAATATGTTTTGTATATAAGTATAAATTATACAGTATTGCACTAAATATGTAAACAAAATTCAATTAATCTTGCTATAATTTGTTCTTCATTTTAACACACAAAAAATAGAAGAAACTTGTATGATTTTGCTTTTATAAAAAACGTTTCAATAGTCTAGAATACATTTAAATCCGATGTTAATTTGGTGACAGATTTTACTAATAATTACTAATAATTTTTTTAACTGAATATCCATGATAGATCAAAACCGCGAGAGTGTTAACTAACAATGTAAACTATCTTACAGCTGATCAACAATTCACCATGGCAGTTCGTAACATCCGGGTACTCGAGCACGAGTCCACCGGGTACAGCGTCGTCGGGCAGTAGCCCGAATTCTCAATGCTACGGCAGATCCCCCGAAGATTTGAGCGTCGATTCTTTGATCAGTAGTCTCTTGCAAGTCGTAAACGGTGACGACTTTGGTAACTGCGATGTCAGGTTACCATCGCCCGGCAGTTCCACCGATTGTACGAGGTGTCGAGATTGCACCGATATCCTCTGCGACTCTTGCGCCAAAATGTTACATATTGTAAGCATCGCATTCATTGCCCTTCACTTTTCTCGGATTAATGATAATTTTTGTAAATAATCGTATAGTGCAGTTAGTGCAAAATGTCATTGAAATTTCCGAGTATAATACATTGAAAGGTAATCTCGAACTAAGTAAAAAATTAAATTAATTCGTTTGTATAGAACACCCTAAGCGGAAATGATCAACCGCTGTTCCGGTCACTCGTGGGTGACATACCGAGCCCACCGATGATCCAGCATCACAGTCCAAACTCAGCGTCACCACTGTACTGCGAGGTACACCGCGACGCTCAGCGATTTTATTGTCAGACTTGCAGCAAGCCTTTCTGCGCCGATTGTGGATTGCATCTGCACGTTGGACATGTCACTGTCCACCTAATGGATGCTGTCGACAACGCTGGTGTTCAAGCTACGCAGATGATGAGTGAGGCTAGACTTGGTATTTCAGCTCTCAGGGAGGATCTTGATTCTGTACAGGTGATTAATATCATTTTTATTTAAACTATTTACGACTTAACTGTTTATTTAATTATTTAATATATTCTTAAGATATAATCTAATAAGTAAAAATTATTATTAAAAATCAATACTTAATCTAAGCGAATGTGATATTAATACTCGATAAAGAAACTCGCTCTAATAATAATTACAAAACACATTCGCAACAAAGTAAAGTTTAACGTGCACATACTGAAAGGAAAAATAATTGTCTATAGCTGGCCGCCGAGACGCTTGAACAAAAGGCACGAGAGGCGACGATGGACGTCATGCTGTGCATTCGAAGAGTTGCTTCGGCTTTAGAGGCTCGCGAGAAAGAGCTGTTGGGCAGGATCGAAAAGGCAAGACTCTTGAAGTTCGCAGCGTTGAAGGCAAGGGACGAGGGTCTTAGAAACGGCATTGCTCGCTTAACCCGTGCGGTAGACAAGCTTTCCGATGCTATGGAATCCTCGACTTTGGCCAGCAACCCGCTTGACCTTCTCGTCACAAAAGACATGGCTTCGGCTGAGGTAAACGTCGCGTTGATATTATACTAGCAGAGAAATTTAGTTTGTTTTTTCTTTTAAGCTCGAACCTCTTATGGTGGTAGATTTTTTTTCAATGTAGATAGAGGCTTAATGGGGTTGGGAGAATTCTATAGTAGCTGGCAGTGAGATACATTAAATTGTAATACATTAATTATATTATCGTTTAATGTGAGTTAGTAAATAATAGCGATTATTTATAATATTCGTAAAACTTCTTAATCATTTCAACCAATTTTCTGCCTAGTTTAAAGTGTTCTTAAAAAATTCTTCTTAACCATAAATTCTGTTTTTAATATTATATATACTGTTATTATAATAAACTATCAACGTTAAGTAAATAATTAGTATATAAAGGTAGTTGGGAAATGAATTTCAAAAAATAATTTGCACGATACAGATTTATATTCCTTGTAATTTCCATGACGCTTCTCTGATAGTAAACCTTCAACTTAGAAATATCCAAAATATCCTGTAGAACTCGTTGAGCCTTTTTGACCTTTGAAACTCCAATGGCTGCAGGTCTTTCAGATTCGACAGTCCCGTCAAAATTTACCACCACCCGAGGAGAATTGGATATCCTTTACGGGACCCGAGGGTAACGTCCTTCACGCAATCGCAAATCTTGGCTCTATCGTCGTCAACAATCCAGGCCCTATTGGTGATCGTCGTACAGTTCGTGGCCGTGGTAATGGTGGCACATCTCCTCAGGTACTTTATAACTTAGTTAAATTTTCATATTTAATCTCAACATTAGTGTTAAGCTAAAGATGTCTATTTAATAAATTAAGACTTGATTGTAAAATAATATTTTAAATTATCATTCAACGAGTTTTCAATTTTCTATTACAGTTTTTCCATGGAAATTCACTATCGCAGACGTCAAATTCTTCCGGTCAGCTGATACCTCTTGGTCCAGTCCCACGTGGTCGACCAGTTCCTGCTAGCAATTTCCCTGTGACAGTTCGTACTGGCAGATCGGGACAGCAGCTAGCGGGTTTGACTAAGTCTATCAAAATCATTGGCAATGATGGGGACACCAGAGACAACTTGTGTAGGCCTTGGGGAGTCGCATGTGATAAAGAAGGTCACATCATCGTTGCCGATAGATCGAACAATCGCATACAAATATATAGGCAAGATGGTAGTTTCATAAGGCGATTCGGTACGCATGGTACTGGTCCAGGACAATTCGATAGGCCGGCTGGTGTGGCAGTTGATGGTCGTCGACGCATTGTAGTCGCAGATAAAGATAATCATCGTATACAGGTTTGTTAATAATAACTTTTGTTTTTAATTCATCTTTCATATTATGATTTAACATGTAAATCTTGCTTTCAGTATTTTTTAATAAATTATTGTTAGTGATGTAATTAGAATTTTACTAAATATAAATTTAATAATGCTGTATACAATTATTGTATCTATATAGTTTTCATTCTTACCTGTATTTGATGTTGCAGGTGCTAACAATGGAAGGACTTTTCTTGCTGAGCTTCGGAGAGAAAGGCTGTCGCTGTGGTCAGTTCAATTATCCGTGGGATGTAGCCGTCAACTCAGAGTGTCAGATAGTCGTTTCGGATACCCGAAATCACAGAGTCCAGCTATTCAGCCCCGAAGGCATATTCTTACGGAAATACGGTTATGAAACTACCCCCAATATGTGGAAACATTTTGACTCACCCCGTGGTGTCGCCTTTAATCCTGAAGGCAACGTAGTCGTTACAGATTTCAACAATCACCGTGTCGTCGTAATTGACTCGGATTTCATGAACGCAAGAGTTCTAGGTTGCGAAAGCACTGGCACCACTAAACAATTCCTAAGACCACAGGGTCTAGTTATCGATGATGAGGGTAATATCATTGTTGCTGATTCACGTAACCATCGCATTCAAATCTTCGATTCAGCAGGGACGCTTAAATGGAAATTCGGTTCGCATGGGAAGGGATTAGATGAAATGGACCGACCTTCCGGTATCGCTTTGACTCCAGATGGTAGGATCGCCGTCGTCGATTTTGGCAATAACCGGGTCATGCTCATTTAAACTCGATCTCGTTTTTTTTTAACACGCGAATCCTGGACGAGCGGTTTTTACGTATCTGACAAAAAATAATAACGGGGATCCGAGAAAGCAATATTTTCATACTGTATATAAAAGAATGTGTGAAATCGTGTGTGTATAAAGTCCTGTTCGATAATATAATCAAACAAAAGTTTGACGATTTTTTAAAACTCGCAATACGCATCGTTCAGGATTCGCGATGATACTCGACTAATAATCGAGCTGATACAGTATTAGTTATTCTCGACACGAGGAATACAACAGAATGTATTTTATCGAATCAAAAGATACAAAATTTAATTTTTTTATTTATTAGCCAGAGAGAGACTATCAAGGGATAAAGTTTATTTATAATCCCTTTTGTTCTGTCGGTGAGCGAGCACCGACTTAATAATTTTATGCTTTGACAGTCGATGAAAAAAATTTATTTCATTGTGCTGATGACGAGTCTTACAATTTTCTGTTCCATGTTTTTATTCAATTTTAGTATTGACGATCAATTTGTCGTCAGTGACAGGGCATATCATCTTGTTTTTTTAAAAAAAAGAAGAGTATTGAATGCATTGCATCAATCTTTGCATTGATCGCTAGGGAATGGTAAATTGTCTTGATGAAATTATTAATCGTAGATTCTAATCTATAATGTATATTTAAAGGTGTAAACTTAGTGATAAACAGAATATTTGTCTTTTAACTCCCCGAAAGTTAGGGGTCTAAAACACGGTGTAAAATTAGAATGGCGATTAATAGATCTGGCAAGTCCAAAGGATACAATTAATTTTTAATTCAAAGGAGAAAAAATTATCAAAATTTTCAGAAAATTACGAATTGGAGCAAAGTGTGTTATGGAAAAAGTAACATTTTCTCGGATCTCCATCTAACCATTTTTCTGGAAAATTCTTTCACACAGCTACTTATTCATAATTACTATGACTCGTTAAAATTGCAAACGTCGCTATCGTGTCTCTCTTTTTTATTCTTCTTTTAATAGTAGACACTCTTTGACGCTTCCATGACTTGAAATTTTTTTCGAGACTTTGCAATGTTTGATTCGACCTTTTAGATAATCGTTTTAAAATTTTTTAAAATGTAAACGCAAATTAAGTTTTATTATGATTTGATATCATTAATATTTTTTGAAATCCAAAAAATATGGGAAAATCGGCCCAAAAACGGTTTATTTGACGAATAGATATTAATTGTTGTTTTATCACCGAAATAAAACTGTATGTTGAGGTTTTGTATAGATTTTAGTTAATAGAAGTGTAAATGAATTTTTTTATTTAGATGAAATTATTTCACTTAAATTTTAGTTTGGATAGAATTTTACTTCACTCTTGATTAAATTGTAAGCCACTGTAATCATTTGTATTTGGGAGATGGAATCTTTCAAAACTCTTTTCGCTTCCTTTTACGTTAAATTATTTGTCTCAGATAATGTATAAAATAACACTGAATTGCATCTCTGTACAAAGTAAGACTGAATCAAGACTGAGTAAAAGAATGCCAAGCTTTTTCGTTGTATGTTGTCCAACACACTAAAAAAAAGATGCTGCGAACAGTGGTATAGAAAATAATCTCTAATCGTAAAAAAATAAAGTGAAATTCAAAAAAAGAATTGCACATAATTTAGAATTCGACGTCCCCTTCCATTAATCAGTTGTGTATAATTATATCACACATTGCAATTGATATATTTAGGCTTTAGATAATCATCGTAATTTTAATGAACTTACCTGGTCTCATATAGAATCTAATTTTCTCGAATAATTATAATTTTTAATGATGACGACAAACTGAAATTATTATTTTAATAGAAACTCGACATCATGATGTTAATGTTGGAATTTATTTCGTTTTTTTTAAATTCAATATATAGAACACGCATCTAAGATAGTACTTCCGTTAAATACCTTACTTTTATGACAAAGAAGAATTTATAAAAAATGTTTATTAAATAGTATTGAAAACTGTCTTCTATCAATTGATAGAAGAAAGCACTGTTTGAATATTATTTATCAAATATTTTTTGTTAATAGTAATTTATAGTTACCAAAATGAAAAGTGAAATATACCGTGTCGAAATAAATACGTGACTTTTCAACATACACAAGATGCTTGACGGCACAAATCAAACATTTACGCTTAAGAATTTAAAAAAATAACACGAATGATTTCGATCTCTCCGCCATAATGATAAACTAGTCACATTCCAAAATAGTTTTAAATCTATTAACGTGAATATTAAGGGTGATTCCAAAGCAAGTTGTAGATTATTTTTATTAATCAACAATTAACTCTTAATCAAAGACGTCACCGAGAATTTTACTTTGGGTCGTCCGTAATATAAAAAATAGTAGCATACTGAAAGTTACTTGTAAAGTTACTTCATTAATAATAATTTTTCGTCGATTCACATGTGCAGAATTAAAAAAAAACTATGTAGATTTAAAGTATACACGAAGGAAAAGTATCTTGTTAAGAACTCTTTCTTCTTTGCCAATTGTTTTGTGATCTTTGCTTCTTCGATGGAGAGTAATTGCGTTTTTAGCTTAATGAAACTTTTTCCTCTTATTAGCGAATATACAATTAATTAAAACTTATGATAATATTGTATATTATAATCTTAGCCTATCTTTCTATATGTAAGATGTTGTGAAATTGTAATCAGCAGAATTCTTTTGCGATACTCTAGCGCATTGATCGTATGAAGTTGACGTATAAAAATAAAATTTATTTTGAAATTTCATTTACATAGTGCGCATGTGATCAGTAATTAATGTGCAAACGTGATTTTGGGAAATGAAATTTTTTTATGGCACAGAAGCGAAATAGATGTGTTGTAGAAATTATTTTTCAGTTTTAATTGAAAATTTCAGGCGAAATAAGAAATTCACTGTTTTTATTTAATAAGATTATTTTAAAAAGATAATAATTATTAAGTGAAACGAACAATGAAATTAGAAAATTATATCTATATAGATTATTTATCGAAATTTAGATTTTCTCTTCGTTATATGATGAAGTAAAAGTAAAAGAAAGAAGAGTAATTAATTTTCCTATAACAAAATTAGTGAATTTTTCTCTCCTAAATTTGAATGCGATACACAACACGATCCTTCTGTGAAATTAATGTATAATTTTAGTACGTATAGTTTCTTACGATAATTAACGATTACAACGATTCTTATAGGGCTAAAGCTATAGAGTGCTTAACTATCCGTGTCAACTTCATTCGTAAACAGCGCAAAATAATTGTACAAAATATAATTATCGTCTTAAGGACTGTAATGCCGATGGAAAGGAATGGTACGAAGAATAAAAATAAACATTGATCTTAAGCATCGGTATGATTTTCTTCGAACCGAACAATACAAACAAAAGATTGTGATAAAAAAATAATATGTAGTAAATCAGCCTGCGAATGCCTGACTACAAACCGCACCATAATTAACTTATAAATTTTCTTTGTTACAAAAATCCTCTCATAACTTCTAATATATTGATAAAGTAAATTAATTACGTGGTGAATTTTTGTGAAATGAAAAAATTAACTCTGGCATTCGCAGGACTCGACAGAACTGTACTTATCGCTTATTAATCTATTTTACTGCGCTGTCTTTGCGAGAGGTGAAAATAAAAACGGACTTTCGAATCTTGGAGTCCGCAGTCGGTAAAAATAAGAAATAATAACAAAGTTCGAATACTATTTTTGTTGAATGCTTGAGATGAGAGAGAAAGAGATAATCCAAAATTGTACAAGTCAAAAGAAAAAGTACGCTTCAAAAGCCTTGCCTTCAAGATTCGAAGGTGATTGCATCGAAAGACACAAAAATAATGATGAATCATACGAAGTTCTATGAAAAAAATGTACAAAGCTGACACATGGGTTGGCGCGGAGTATTTAACAAAATTTGTAATGGTGCAAATAAAAAAAAAGAAGATGAAATACACGATTTCGCTTACGTATTCGTCTATATTTTCAAAGAAATGGAAAAAATGTGGATTTTGTTGTGAGGGAGAATGAATTTTGTAATAAGAAATCATTTAGCCTGTGGCTACAATGAAAAAATGATGACGAAAAGAATAATATAGGACACGATCGATTATATTGTTGATGAACGCGCATGGACCTTATGAGGTTACTATGGTCGCCGTCGTTTTGTTTGGTGTCTATGCTTTGGGTGAGAAGAAAAATGAAAAGAATAATGATAATGATACACTTTTTAAGTAAGAGAAAGTTTAAGGGTTTACGTGTATAGGTATAGGAAAGAAAGAGAAAACATGAGCAATACATTTTCTGAACAGAGCTGGATTATACTCGAATATAATTAGAAGAAAATATGAAGGGCGGAAACGTATCGAGGGTATGAAGGAATGCATTTTTAAAATGTATGTCATATTGTATATTGAAAACGCAACGTCTACGGATCGTATTGCAATTGTGTGTGCTATTTTTGTGCTCTAATAATTTTTTTTAAGAGTTTGACTCAGATGTTTGTCGCGAACAATTTACGAGATATGAAATATCGCTGGATCCGTCGACGATGGTTGGTTTTTCTGTAACAATTTTTGTTCACCCCCGATGATCAACAACGATTGCGCGATATTTTTTTTTTTTTTTAGATTTTAAGTGTCAGCATCTGTTACTTTATTTAGGCCAGTAGATGCATTAGATATTTTTTCTATAATCTCTTTATTTTATATATTAAAATAGCGAACAAATTACGTGCCAGTATTTGTCGATAAAAAAAAATCCTGTCGTTTTTAAGTTTCCGCCTATCTATTTTTTATTATATAATTGGTACGATTATATTATGGTTACGATTATTATATCGATAAATGTAAAGTTTAAGAATATCGTCCGTGTGGACACGTCGCCATGAAAAAATTGATATACGAAAAAAGCTAAATGAAAAAAAAAAAATTATGTACCTGCGCGTTGAACGGTAGACGTGTCGCCTCGGCGCAAAGAACAAAGTTCCTAAATGATTAATTTTGACGAGATTTCGGATTATTTATATGAATGAAGTAAAACAAAATGTTTTTTATGAGTGACTATAAAAACTTTGAGGACAAGGCAAAATGCGAGAATTTTAGATGGGAATTCGATGAGATATAAGAAAGGAATAATATCGCGAGATTTTATGAAGGTATATATGATAAAAATATATCATCACACAACGCGCGCAAACAAATAAAATATTGTCATTTAACGTCGAACACCACATCCTCCCTTTATATAATTTGCGATCCATGAATATAAGGGTGCGAGAGTTATGTATTAATGCAGCTCTTATTATGAATAAACATTGTAGAGCGTTAAGGTGATAATAAAATTAACGAATATCATCGAAAATTGTTGGTTTCTTTTATTTCACACCCTTACCCTTATTAATATATATTTCTTTTATTTCATTTATTACGTTAATTTTAATTTATCTTCAGTTGTTTATTGACGTAAGTGCACTTAAAAATTATTAAATAATATTTGTATTAAAAATATTAGACTTTTATTTAAAAAACTTTAATATCTTTCTTAAAATGTAGAGCTTGAAACGAATGTTAACGAACTTTGGTAGTTACTATTTTTTTTGTTACAATAATTTTGTGCGACAACTTTATTAATAATAAAAAAATCTAATGATTGTTTAGTTAAGGAAATAAATTTAAAATACAAAGAAATGCATTTTTATTTAAAATATGCGGCATTTTTTCTATTTGCTTACTGAAACGATGACGATTACGTCTTGGAAACGAAGTTATTTGATCGATACGACCGACCTACGTCAAGTTTAGTAGTTACAGTTTACCGATAAACTTCAGGTTTATTTTCCGTACTGCATACGATGCAATCATTAATATTAAAATGATAACGAAAATTATAAATACCATTAATTCATAAAAATCACGCAAAATGGCTCGAAAATTCAAGAAGGATGCAGCTTCTGGCGGAGAGTTCGCACTTGAGTAAATAACAACAAATACTGCTCATGCATAACCTATTTTAAAAATTTATTTAGACATGTACATATAAATTTTTAATGAAATGTTGCACAAGTTTGCAATAAATTAACTATATACGCATGACAATATGAATACAAGTAACAGGAATAAAATCATTATTTCAATATACCTATTGCTTCTACACATAATTTTATAAAAAATATTGGTTATAAATTGGTACGCGTATTGTTTTTAGATTTTATTAATTATATTAAAATGTCTTCTAATAATATAATTGTTAAAATAAGTGAAATTTAATAGATTTGTTAATACATCTATATATTTAAAGAATTAAAAACTTTATTTTATCCATATATTACTTTTGTAAATATGTTACATGTTGTAACAATTTTTCCGTTCGTTCTTTGTATTTGTATTGTAGTCAAATGGTTTTTAATGCATGTTGTAATTAATGTTCCCCAAAAAGTTAATCGCTGAACAACGTAATAAAGCAATGTGGAAGTAATTAAAAAAATTAAACACATAAATTTGGATGAAATGAATTGTCAAACCACCAGTGCAGATACAATGGCTTCGGATTCAAGTACCCCTGGCTCGCGAATGATATCAGTCGTAACAGGCGAGCCATATGGACCTCGAGTACGACGAATCGGTGAACAAACGGAAGAACAAAGTTCGGACGATGAGCCAGATTCGGAAAGCGAAGATGAAAGTCGATTACTCAAAGATGAATTCAATGCTGAAGTACCTGCTGAATATTGGCATATGCAGAAACTTATTAAGTATATGAAAGCTGGCAACCAAACGGCTACGACTGTTGCCCTTTGTTTACTCAAGGATTACGAGCTTTCTAGCAAGGTAACGTTTTCTTTAATATTACAATATTCCTATTTTATACTTTTACTTAAATATTTTTTACTTTCGTGGATTTAAACTCTGTAAGACCAAGCGACTTAATATTATCAGTGTATCTGTAAATTGTACATTGCTCAAAGGTGATCCAACGAGTTATCCATGATATGGGTGGATTGGAAATATTGGTAAACTTATTGGAAACTCGTGAAATAAAATGCCAGCACGGATCACTCGCAGTTCTACTACAAATCTCATCGTCGAGCGAAATGAGAAGACATTTGATTGATCTTGGTATTGTCACTCCATTGATCGAGCTTTTAAAGCACCCAGCAAGGGATATTCAAGTTCTTACTGTAGAAACCATGGCGAATATAGCGATGATGAAAAAAGCTAGGAAACAAATTCGTATTCGCAAAGGAGTTCCTCTTATTGTAAAATTGCTTATCATATTAATACACTCACAAAAATTAAATCTTACCTTAAAAGGAAATGTTCTTATATATGTTCAAAAAAGAAATCTGCTTGCTGTAACACGATTCTTCTATAATGTCGAAGAATACGTTTGAATTTTTACATTCATCTTCTACAGCTAAAATTCCTAATTCTTTGTACTAGAAGATTCTTCTTAATTACAAAAGAATCATTTAATATCGAGCAAATTTTCTTTTTGGAACGTATTTGAGAAGAATTCCACTTAAGGCAAGATTTTATTATCGTGAGTATATGTAATACATTTAAAGCTACTTTCAAAGTAATCATTTTCATTTGTCAAACGAAGCTCGACGTGATGGACATCCCAGATTCAGTGATTAAAAAGAAAGTTAAAAATCTCGATGAATCAGAAAAAGAGCTGTTGGCAGTAGCTATTGGTGGTGCTAAAGTTCTGAATTCTTTAAGCAGTAGTCCCAAGATCAAAGAAGAGTTGAGGAAACACGGTGCAGTGTTTTTAATGGCACGGTTTCTCAAATCCAAATGTGCGGAATTAATAGTACCGATGATGGGTGCAGTTCAACAATGTGCGGATCTGGTATGTTTTTACGTATTATTCTGCATTGTACTTATATATAATTGAATTTTGCGATTCGATTTAAAATTAAACGAATAATTTTTATGTACTTAATCTCACGTTGATAGAAATACGTTTCAACCTCGTAATTATTTTAGAAAGTTTTCAGGCTTGCATTCGAGAGAATGGAAATCATCATAGATGTTGTTCGCCACCTTGAAAATAAGGATCCAAAATTAAAACAAAATTGTGCCTTAGCCATTTATAAATGCGCGGTGAATAAAGTTACGCGTGATATGATCCGTGTAGCTGGTGGTTTGGATCCCCTTTGTGCCCTTATACGAAATTCAGAGGTATAATTTTTAGCGAATTGGTTCTATATGTTGTTACGGTTAGAGAATAATACGTATCTTTATTTAAGAACCACATCTGTAGGCCCGTTTATATTTGTTCAAACAAAAACTGACAGTAATAGAACTTTTATTTTTTCTATAGATTCATGCAAATAAAAAACTTCTAGCTGCAGTTACAGGAGCCATTTGGAAATGTGCGATGAGCCCTGAGAACGTTAACCGCTTCAATCAGAATAATTTGATAGCCGCGCTTGTACCTCGACTCGAAGAAAACGAAGACGAAGAGGTTTTGACTAATGTCGTAGGCGCTTTAGCTGAATGCTGCAAAGATCCACCGAATAGAGAAGTTTTGTGTTCCAACGACGGTCTTCATAAATTGGTATATTTAACATAATATATATTTTATGAAAAATTATTCACAAGAGTTTTAAAACATTAACATCGTTGATAGATAAAATTGCTGAGTGCAACGTACGAACCTTTATTACAAAACATACCTCTTGTCATAGCAGAGTGTGCGGAAAATGAAAACTGCATGGATGTCATAAATGATGAAGATCACATAGTAGATGGTGTAAGATTAGTCTGGTCACTCTTGAAACATCCGAGTGAAGCAGTTAAAAGAAACGCTTGTTTTGCTTTGGTACCTTGCATTCGACATGCAAAAAATTCTCCAGAAATGGTACG
Source organism: Theocolax elegans (assembly GCA_026168455.1). NCBI lineage: Eukaryota > Metazoa > Arthropoda > Insecta > Hymenoptera > Cerocephalidae > Theocolax > Theocolax elegans. The sequence continues at coordinate 48,251,996 of CM047429.1, read as the reverse complement.
AGCTTTCGTTGGTGGACTTGAGCTCATTGTTAGTTTATTGGAAAATGAAGACACACAGGTTTTGAGTGCAGTATGCGCTACTATTGCTGAAATCGCTACCGATCCAGAGAATCTTGGTATATTAACTGATCATGGTGTTGTCAAAAAGCTTGCTGATCTTGTTCATACGGTATTTTATATACACATTATTATTTAATTACAATTACGATATAATTTAATTTTATAAATCTTCCACATACGATGGCTAATTATATATAGCATATTATTTCAACATTTATTTACTTATATAATTGAAATACTCTATATTGTAGGAAGATGAAAAACTCCAAGCTAATTTAACGCTTGCTATTGCCTTTTGCTGTGAATGGGGACAAAATAATTACGAATTCGGAAGACTAAATGCAGTTGCACCATTGGTTAATTACTTAACAAGTACAAACAAAGAAGTTCTTAAGGGTGTCTGTATAGCTTTTTACCATTTAAGTAAAGAGCCTTCAAATTGCGTTACTATGCATACCTGCGGAGTAGTTAAGGTATATAATAAATAATTTAAAAAAATTATATTTGATTTAATTTATTATAATAATTGCATAAAGAATATCAATAAAAAAATCACCATTCATTTAAGCACGTGCTTCGTTTGGTCGGATCGGAGGATTCGGAAGTCCAAATAGCTGCAGCAACTACAATTCGACACATTCGTAAGCTTGCATTAACTGCGGAAAAGTTCCATTACAAAGAGATGTACAGTATTTCTTTACAAATAATTTCGTAAATTCTTTTGTATAGTTAAGTCCTTATAAATTTCTCTTTTTTATAGAAGTACACTCGACGAAACAGATTTTCAAAAGTGATCTGAGGAAGCAAATTTGATTTGCTCTTATTTAACAGGACTACTCTTTGCTAAATTATATTCACTTTGTGCATTTGGAACTTAACGTTATTTGAGATTCATATTCGACATTGTATATTTGTAATATAGAAAATTAACTAAATGTACCTCAGCCATCCAATCAAGATAAAAATAAAAGTACAGATTTTATACTATTTTTTTCGTTGTATAAATTAATAATAATGTAGTTGTCTTCGTTTAGTAAAATATCACTAGACTTTTTATGTGCATTAAAGCATTTGATTTGTTAAGCTAATCTTAATATATAGAATAAAAAGTGCAATTGTAATTTCACTTACAAATAATTTAGTTTAACATTTACTTAGATGAGTTACATTCACAAAACTGACATATCCAAGCATATTATTAATTTTTTGATTTGTAAAACACAATGAAAATACAATCGTATTCACTTTTCATAAAAAACATTTCAACGAAAAACTGACATAATTTTAGTAACAATGTAATTAAGAAATATGTATAAAATTCGCTTATTTGTCAAAAGCAAGTGGGAAAGATTTTATAATGGCACACAAGTGTTCCATCTTAATTAAAATATAATCAAAACTGCTAATATAAAAAAATCCACTTTTAATAATAAAAAGAAATTTTAGGCACTTTGCATAATTGATTTAAAGAAGTAAATTATGTATTTTTAAATTTCAAATGAAAAAAATCTTAACTTTATTCTAAGAGACATAAATTAATCACAAATAAATCTATACATATATATATATACATACATATGTATATACATATATACATATATATATATATAATGCACCCTCATTGGTATCTCAAAGAATTTTGAAATTTATAATCTTTGTAGCCTTATAAGAAATGTATAGAATTTTGTGCTGAAATTATTGCATTGTTCATTAGAGGAATGGGTCAGAAGAACTTATGATAAGTCTTGATTTTTCTAACATTTGGAAAGTTTACATTGGGCTAGGAAGTATTTCAACCAGAAATTATTCATCCTTTGCATTTAGTATTCCACTTGCGGCCTTTGCAGCTGCAATGAAATAAATTTTATGTGTTAAAAATACTTACTTCACCAAGAATAAAAATACAAAAACAATTAAAAAATAAATACATACTTGCTCTTCGAGCATCAGATAGCATACTATCCACACTTGGTTGATACTGCAAAAATTTTGGACGAATCACACGTCGGTACAGTATTAGAGATCCATTGTATTCTGTAGGAATCATGAGCCAGATGTAGAATAAACACTGTAAAAGTAAGTTAATCAATATATATATATCTATGGTCTATTCTGTCATTTATATATCTATACAATAAATGACAGAAATTCATGACCTGATTAATTCGAGTGATTAAATGGAATGAATGTATTTATATTTCAATTACAAAGTATTTCTGACATATTTATAAAAATTAAAATATCAAATCACAAAAAAAATACTACTATATTAATATAAAAATGAATTATAGATTATTAAATTTATGATAAATATTAGATTTTGTTTTAAATTCTAATCATTATTTAGGTCAGTTAATTTAGATCAAAATTAACATTACTTTAAAAATAGAACTGTACCTTGGCTAACCAATATACAGGGAACCATCCCACAATAGAATCTGAAAAATATTCTATAATTGTGAAAACAGCAAAGGTTACCCAGTAAGTAAGCCATTTAGTATCATCATCTTTGGCTTTTGATTCAATTGCTTTCATTGAACAATAAGCTGGGTATGCAAAGCCAATAATATTTGATACCAGTTGCTGTCCTATACCGATAACTAAGTAGAGAGCCATAAATAATACTGAGGCTAAAAACAAAATAAGTTTTATTAATTATTATAGTATAATATGTAATAATTGTAAATTGTAAATAAAAGCAATAAAATTAATAGTTATGCAAAATTAATTATTTTCTTTCGTTAGTATAATAAAAACTTTGAAAAATGACTACATGTCTAAGAAATGTGTAATTCTACAGTAAAAGTAATTTTTTAATATAGATGTTATAAATAAAGATACATCAATGACTGGTGATTCATAAACTGGTTAGAATTGTATATGTAATACAAGAAATTTAAATGTATATTTAACATTTGTATCTAGAAACCTCTTAATCTTTCCTTGACGTTAAAAAAAAACTTGCATAGACATTCCAATAATGACACAAAGTTCGTGACTTGCAATATCTACAGTCTTATCATTGCTCAAAACAAATCGACAAAACAATATCAAATGACTGGAATTTCTAAATAATTCATAGAATAATGTATTTGAAAGTCAAAGCAACATTAAACCGACATATTGGAAAATGTGTGTAAATGATTAAATAAATGAATTGATAAAGCAGCGATTACGTAAATCCTTTGAAAAAAGGAAAACTGAGAGAGAAGCGCGCGCGAGGATTCTAACCTAAAAACGATGATAAACTTACCGACAAAAATGTAGAGCCTGTCGAAGCCGAGTTTTTGTTCAGCATAATCAAGATATCGTGTCCAGGGTTTCGAATTATCCCTTAATACCTTCTCGAGGGTATCCTTGATCGCGACAACTCGCGCCATGCCGATTTTTTATACCTCGTGTGCGTGTGTGATACTGTGATTTGGCGGAATTCCCAGTTACCTCTACTCTTTTGTAGAAGAAAATCCGCGCCGGAACTCTTGTTCGCTTTGTTTATGATGAGCGCTGCACGCTTCTTGTTCGTTATGCCTGTATGGCAATGGCACTATGGCACTATGGCAGTTGAAGGATTACTTAGTTCACGATAATACAACGACGGTGACACCTGCCGAATGATTTTTCAAGGTCAACATTGACGACTGATCACTGATGAGACACACGCACACACTCTTGCTATATATACGTATTATACGGTATATATATATATATATATGTACATCAATTAATTAATTTATTACATTGTTATTTCGTTTTTATCACTATTTACAACTCTGATCTTCGTCCTGCACAAACGGCTTCTTTGTTTCAGTTGTACTTTTCTATTTTTAGCTATGATTTTTTATGCAGGTATTTATACTGGCGAACTAGAACTTGGTTTAGTAATTTGGTAGTATAATTAAATCTAATTTTTGTTTTTTAAGGCTTGAAGTTATTAATTAAAACGCTATATTTTGTATCTTAAATTTGCAATAATTACCGATGCAACTGTCATTTTAATTCGAAGTTCAGAGAAATTCAAGAAGATGGAGTCTTGATATTTGAATCACGTAGTTGGCAATAGTGTATACGAATTACGTAAAGAATTAAAGATTATACATTGATCTTCTTATAATTATTTTAAAATATTTAAATATTATATTTACAATTTTTGCATCGTAGAATTACTAAGGAGGCTGGTCATCGATAATACTTATATACAGAAACCGCGAAAATTATACAAAAAATTACTTCACATAATTGCTTATCACGTTATGATATTTGTTATTTTTTATATTATAATATTTTTACGCCTTTTAAACATGATTCTTCTTTAGTGCTATTAATTAAAAAGTTGATTTAGTAGGACTCAAATAATGAGCATTCCTTGTATTTTTTATATAATCAAAAGGCGCGATAGTGCCTGACGCAAGTATAGGCGCGAGAGCCATTATATACAGCTAACTAGCACTCTCAGATTTTTACTTTTTAACCACTTAGTATTTACAATTCCTTAATGTTTGGGTTTAGAGTATATCTTTGTTACTGAAAATCAAAATATTATTACAGAAACTATTTTTTTGAAATTGTCAATCGCCACGCCTTCCCTTATGTTTTAAACTATTCGTATGAATTATTTAAGATTTTTAATTCAATATTTTAAATATAATTTTTGGATTGAAAGGTGTGGATCTCTATAATTCCGGGTCACATCTTGTGGTCAATATATGTATTAGTACACGATGAGTATCTACATAAAGCATCAAATTAGCTAGTGCACTAAATGTTATTTTATAATAATGGTTTGAGAATTATCGAAGAGAAAAACGGGATTAGTAAAAGAATCTATAAACCTTTTTTTATTATGATTTAATAAATTATTATCTATATTTAGACATCTTTAATAAGAAAATTCGGATTTTTTAAATAAAAGTGAAATATTATTTGTAGAGCATTATTTAAGTAACAAAACTAATCTGACGATATTTTTAATATTTTTAAATCCTTCTGCATATAATATACAATTAATAATAAAATTTATAATTAATAAATTGAAAGTGAAATAAGTAATTAGGGGAGACGAGCATTTTTTAACTTTTTTTTTGTATATTGTTTTTCTTATCAAAAACGATATAATTTTATACTTGGACCATGGCAACTTCAAGAACTTGCCTCTAGCTATTAACACAAATTTTTTTCCCCACGATATTTATTGATAGGATGATTTTTTTTAACGGTTGAACAAAAAGGCATTTTATATGTATGTATTATCGGTCACACCGAACTAAATAATTTACTTTTAGTATAAAGTAGGCCCATTGTACTCTTTGTCCACTATGGTTGGTGGAATTTCCCAGAGCACGGCCTTTATTAAAAACAATTAAAGGCGTTAAAAAAAGGCATTTTGTTAAAAAATACCTCAACCCTGGGGTAATTTTGAACATACCCTGGGCTATTTTTGAACTTATTTTTTTTTTTCGATGCAAAGATTAATATTTTACAATCTAAACTAACGAAACGTCAAATCATACTTTCTAGCAACTCTTAGAATTTTTTTAGGCACCAAAATTATCAATACAACCTTTTACACTTACCAACTTTCACACTAAAACAAAAGTTATTTTTGTGAAATTTAACTAGGTGTCGTTTCTTTTAGATTGGACACATGATGAATATACTATATAAAATCACCGTGCACCCATTTACTTAACACGTTCAAATTTACAACAGGGTTCGTGTTCAAAATTACCCCAAAATAGAAAAAAAACTTTAGATGCACAGTGCGCAGCAGTAAATTAATATTTTCCAACGTAATTACGATCAAGAGAAAGCTAGTATGAATACTTTTAACGTGTGTAAGTTGCAGGTATAAAGAAACTACAACTCAAGTGTGCTTTCAAAAACTAAGAAGTACAAATAAAATAAAATAAGATTTAAACGTAAACAATCGATTCGGAATAGCTCGTAACTATGGGGGATTTGAGATAATAGCATTTATTTAAAGAAACCATCCTATTATAGCATAAACATTACGATATAAAAGAGCTATTCAAAAAGTTTAAAAATGCCCCTGTTCAAAAATACCCCAGTCTCCCCTACTTGTAGGAATATGGATAAAGACGTATCCAAAAAATGTTGTGTAATCCTTTATCGAAACAATATATTTTACAAATTACTATGAACTAGAAAGTTTTTAAATTAATTTTATTAATTTTAATGATTTTTAAATTCCGACTTGCGAGTAAGAATATTGGAATAATTTATAATTTATTAAATGAAATATAAATAACATATAATATATTGACTAATTTGATTTAAAGATGTTTATTATTTTATACAATTTACATAATTTAGGTAAGTAAATCATTTAATGACATTGTTTAAATCCTGATTAAATATGGACCTGAGTTTTAATACCTTTAAGCCTGGATAAACATTCTAAAAGTAGAGAATTAATACGATCATAAGAATAGTAAAATGAAAACTTTTTTAATGAAAATGAAAAATACATCTAATTAATAATGTACAAATATAAAAAAATTATAATTTTTGTTTAATTTATATCTGATTTACTAATTTGTACTTACAGAGCAGTTAAATTAAAGCGCCATAATTTACCAGTGTCACCAACTACAGCTGGTAAAGTAGATTTCTACTTATCATTAAATATAGATTTTATCAAAACTGCGTATGTACCGAACAGATAATCATTATCTTTATATTTAATCGTTAGATTTTCGAATGTTAATCATTATTCCTTTATGATACTGATAAAAATTTTAAAAATAGAAGATTTTTATCCTCCATACGGTTCTTAAGTGTGATAAGATTCTACATCTCCAAGGTCCCATGGTGTAATGGTTAGCACTCTGGACTCTGAATCCAGCGATCCGAGTTCAAATCTCGGTGGGACCTTATTTTTTTCCTCAGAATTGTATATTATTATTTTATGATTTTACGATGTTTTTACTAATTGATAAAAAAAGTTATTTGTTTTATACATATATTCAATGAAATGTATATCACAGTACACTAACACTGTACGCTGGATATTGGATATTAATTAGAAAATTTTAAATACTGTTACGAAAAATTGTTATTGCTATTTTTTAATAAAATTAAAACACATTGTTTGCTTAAATTTGTAACTTTTTGAAAGGAAAGAATGCCTCTATCGCACATTGTTACTTTTAGTCAATTTACTTACCATTGTTGATTTAATACATCATTTTTCTTGGCTGTAAGAAATACTATATTTTGTAATGTTTATTAAAATAAAAAGTTTCCAAGTTAAATACATACTGAACTTTCTTCCTTTTTTATTATTTTTAATTATAATAAAAGTATATGAATTTATGAAAAATAAATAGAAACTACCTTGTATAGTTATTACTCTGTAACGTGTTTCAGTACGATTGATTTAATAAATAAATAATTCAATCTCGAAAAATAATTACGTCTATATACAGGGCCGTGTCTTTTTTATTTTGTCAATATTGATGTAATATTTCGTGAAATTAAACAGTTAAGAAGTGTAAGTGCGAGAAATCAAATTTTGATAAGTTCTAACATTTTATATTACTACAAGAATGTATTTTAAGATTACAGAATTTTATTAATATCATTTCGAAATGTCTAGAGTTAACGGGGTAACATAATTGAATGTTACCGACGGAGCAAAATAATTTAATATCTACTCATTGAACAAAACTATACTATTTAATGAAAAAATTGTAAGATAAATAAAAGATACCTTCAAAAACGATTGTACGGAATAATATTTATTTTGGGCGGAAACATTTTTAAAAGATTTTGATGAATAAATGCAAAAATTAACATTTTCTGTTCGATTGGCAACAGGCAGATATTCCATTTCCTTAAGTTTTGTGCACATATTATTTAATACTGATAATTGATTTATTATCTATAACATAAGTATATTTGAATATTATGTTAAGGAGGGGGGGGGGGGGGGTATACCCGTTGGGTTACCAACTGAGCAAAAAACTATAATTATTACATTTATTTTAAAAGATATGCAACTGAAATTGTAAATTTTCTTAAATAAATATAATAATTTTCTTTTATTGCTCGGTCGGTAACCCACCGAGTATACCTCCAGAAACACTGCTTTCTGCAAAAATTCTATATCTATGTATATTATAGTAATCATTATGGTTAGGGAAGTCAAATTAGTAACGAATATTAAGTTCCAAAGTATTTTATTTCTGCTTTGGTATAATACAATACTTCAAATTATGTATATAAAATGAACGTATATAAAATCCGTTCATTTTACTATATATGTAAAGTGGTCAAATTGATGTATGTAGCTATGTGTATATATATATCAATTTGATCTCTTTTCAATAATCTTCAGTCAGTCAATCATGTTTTAATCGAGTTACATAATTACTTCACAGCTCATACAAAAATCGATGTGATTTTCTATACATCATGTAACTCGAGTCCATAAATTTACAACTTAGTGATCTGATATGCCATAATATATGTTTGTATGTACGTTATGTTCTTGTAAAAAATACTCAGTGCGGTATTATCACGAAAATAAGATTATTTTCATTGTCGTTAATTATTTTAATCGTCTTTAAGTATACATGCTCACGTTTAACGCTTGGAAGAGGTCTAAAAGATTGTGTATTTCTTTTTTTTTTTAAATTCTCAATTAATCTGAGTTACCTGGATTCAATTTATAATAAAATAGAATTATCGAGGTTTTTTTCATATTTTTTACAAAATAGAAAATTTTAAAGCGAATAATCGTATATACTGCTTATCAGTATTAAGTAAAACCTATACAAATATATTTATTATACATTAGTCGCGGTCTTTATAACAATTCTTACGAATTTATATTTATAAATAGTATAAATAAAAATATTTCTTATTCATTAGAAAATTTATACAAAAGGATGACCTCTTCATTTATACAAATGCTCGGTAACATTATTGTAATTTAAACATATATACCGGTATTTCAACATTCGTACTTTCGTTATTTTTACAATTTTACATAATTTTATTTCGTGCTGCGTACCTTAAAAAATAAAGCTTACATTTTTTTAAATAATTTGATTAAAAAAATTCTTTAAAAGTTGATACGAATTGTACCTTAACGTAATTATATTTTTACCAATTTAAAGTTGCTAACAGTTGCAAAATGATTTCTCATTAGATATCCAAATCGCTATAATAAAAAAAAGGTTGCTAATTGTTCCTCATAAATCGAAGAAAATGTGGACGTTAATTATTATAAAAGCTAGTTCAAACATACTTATACTCAAAACTATTCATAAAATATAAATATCGATCTCTCGCACACTTACTCACACATATTTATATAGTATATTAAAATAATAAGCAATAAATTTACATTTAAAATAATTTACATCAGATATCTTTTAATTAAATATTTTGAAATTAAATCAAATTTAAAATAAATCGAAAAATTCGCACCCTCAAAATTTGCACAAACGAGAAAATAATTGTAATACGGGTATCAATATCACACAACACGACGCATCCACGCATCCACGCATACGCACTACTCGCACACACGCACTCAATAAATTAAAGTCACAACATTAAATTCATTCCGTGGAAGTTTTAAAAAAGGATGAACGTTTGGGCGTTTGTTGCAGCAGTTTGTTTTCGGCAGCGCGCATTTTCGCGCACTTAACGAGCAACGCTATGATCGTGAGTATGGCACCGGCGAACGATATGACACCAAGTACAACGAGTACGATGAACCAACTTTTAAAGGTACCGATTCGATCGGCAAAGTCGCAGTTGCAATTATCGGTATCACTGAGATTTAATGCTGAAAAGTTGACAGGCCTTAGGGAAATGAGTCGTGTTTCTTCGATCGTCACTTGTCTTCGTTTTGTTGTATTCACCGGTTTCTTTACGAATTTGTAGCTTATCGAGTACGTAAAGTCTTGACCGTCGTAGGACCCGGCCGCACTGAAGAATTGAATTAACAGGAAATTACTGGTGGAAACGATCGGCACCTGTAACCACATTTTTCATTAATATCGCGAAATTGTAAACACTTTTGGATCGACTGTAAAAAATTAAAAAAATGTATTTTGAATTCAATCGGAACAGTATATAATGTATTTTTATAAGTAACACCTATATTTTCATACACGTGGAATTAATCCAGGTCAATCGCAACCGGGGCTATTTCGAAAGCCTGGCGCCTCGAAGAATGAAGCACCTCGCAAATAACTCACCTGAATATTATTAATATCGCTGTGCGTAACATCGCAGAACGACCACATGAGGAAGCTCCCGTTCGAATGGGTTCCATTGTACACAGCTATCTCATTACCAGGACAGTGATCCAATGTCTCATTTTTTTTACTTTTGGCAGCTTCTTCTTGGCTCTCTTCCCTAACGATCTTAAGGAGGACCGAGACTCTCTCGTTTGGTCTCCCCGTGAAGCGATAATTACAAAGTGTGTTTGGCGGGTACCAACTCCGAGGTGATTTGATGCTATCCCGAGGTTTCTCAATACTTTTGTATTGAAAATCACAACTTTGGTGATGGCGATCGGCAAGGGTTGATGGTGCCAATGGAGCTTCAGCTTCTTGGAGACTCAAGTGAAAACCGTCGTGCATTATCGTACCATCGCGTTCTGCATGGAACTCGACGATGACGTTCCGACCTCGCGACATGATTTGAGGTATCCTACCTTCACCGCAGAATTTCCCGATTTCAAGGACTCGACCATTAACGCTTTCGAGAAGCGCTAGATAATCACCTACGCAGCTGCTGCTACCTAATTTTGGCTGAGAGACATCGTGTGGTCTTCTACGACGTTGGAATCTGTGATGCTGGTTTAGCTGATGATTCTCGTGGGCTGTTAAAATTGATCGATCTGGATGCAATCTGCAATAAGGATAAGTCAAACATTAGTATATATACTCAAATAAATAACTGACTTGTAGCACACATGATCAAAATAATTAAGAAATTAATCTCTCATTTATTGTTTCCACATCTAAATCAATTGTCTTCTTCCAGGGTTCAAATCAAATGTAGTACAAAATAATGATTTATTCTTATGCTTATTACTCTTCGTATTTACTCTCTTAATTTGGATTTGATTTTCGCTAATGTACATTAATTTACATAAATTTTGCAATTATAGTACAAAATGCTGTTGAAGTTATTTTTCCAAGGGAATAATAGGCAATCGATATACACGCATCAAAGTTGTAACTCGTTTTTGCAAGAAACTAATGAATCTCAGGAAAATACGAAAAGAAACGAACGTTTTTCCCGGTGACATTAATTAAACTGCGCATATAAAGAGAAAATCAAGAGGAACGTATTATCGAAAACACGAGGATCGAAATAATCCTGGTAATGCATTTACGAGATAGGAAGCATAAGAAAAAAACAACAGATAAAAAAGGGGTAGAAAGAAGACATAGATAAAGCGTCACCTGTTTTTCGACCAGAACAACTGATCGGTCCTGGGATTCTTCCTAGGCTTGGTCAGCTCGTTGATGGAACGGTCGTCTCGGTCGGTCTCGTCGACCGACAGCTGAATCCTCTCGTAATCGGGGTCGGCTTTTTCGCGATGATGCTGCTGCTGCTGCCCGTGTCTCAGCCTCTCAGTATGTTCCGACCGATTCGTCTCGAGACCCTTGGACTTATCGTTATCGGTCGACTCCCTCGGGCGATGCTGACCCTTCGAACGTCTTCGATGTTGCTTCCTAAGCCTCGTTCGCGGATTCTCCGGGGGTGGTTGATTCTGCCCGATTATTATCTCGTCCTCCTCGTCCCGATCTGTCGAAGAAGTTGTGCCGTATTATAGGCAGGGGATCACCATTTGGATTTTACCCAGTTTAAGAGGGGGCTTATTTAGTACGGGGATTTGTGTATATATATCGTTTTATTGTTCTATTCTCTTTTTTTTTCGTGCTCTGCCTACGTACCTTCTTCTTTTCTTATCGCACTTTTCCTTTCTACGAATGGCATAGCGGGTTATACGTTAATACTTTGAAATATACATTTCGATGGATATTATTGGGAAGCTCTGCACATATTTTTAAATATCGAGGGTTCGATAAAACTTCGGTTCACAGGCATTATTATTCTACGTAAAACGATACGCGGGCTTAAATGCGATACCTATAAATTTACTTTAGGGGTATACCGTTTTATATTGAGATATATATATGTGTGTGTATATTTGGAGGTATCAATAAAATTAATGAAAAACTGACAGTTGTGTATGAAACGACCATCCGTTTTTAGGCTATTCGTCGTGAAGTTGTAAATGTACAGTTTTTTATTTTTATTTAATTGGTTTTATATCATTCTCGCGGAGATTCTGTTATAATTTTCATTTGGAAAAAGTTTAAATTATGTTTTATCTCGTGGATATATATTAAATCGCAAAAATGCTTTTCATTGCAGTGTTAAAGTTAAAAAGGAAATAAGAGATTATCTATTGAATATTTCTTACCAGTTTGCATTCTTGGGATCGACTCTTGCGGCTCATCCGCACTTAACTGCGAAATGATCGATCCGTCATCAACATGCTCTTGCTCACAGAATTCGGATCTACAAGGTTCCTGACTCGTATGGTTCATCAGGTTGTATTGGTCGTCGGGTGTACCACCGATACGAAACCTTCCAATACTGGACTCTAGTGCGATGCGACATCGAATACCTCGAGGATACACTCCTGGATAGCCCGGTGAAGCTAAACGACAGTTTCGTCGATCATTACGGTAAGTACAATCTAGAGGACACTCGCCAGCAGTGATTGCGGGTGCTGTAGCTATGGATGATTGATGATGAACGTGGTGCCTCTCGTTGGCCAGCCGTGCCGGTAAAATTGAAAATTGGGCTGAGAAAATCACCGGGTTTTCAGCGGCAAATCGGCTTTCCGACTCTAGGACCACCGTCAGATTTGGACCTCGACGTAGAAATAGTCTGAAATTTTTTTTTATTATTTATACATTAATTTCGAATTTTTTTACTATAAATATAATTTTGTTCAAATATCATTTTGTCATATGTAAATAATATATATTTGTCAATAATTTCGAAAAATATTTAGATTTAGTATTTAAAATTTTATTATAAAACTATTATCCATTGTAATTTACTACTGTAGTTTCTTAAGCGTTTTTCCGTTTCCCACGCTTTTAAAAAATTAATGATTGAAATGTAACGTAGTACTTACTACTTGAGTATGAAATCTAAAGTACATAAATTCAGCTACCCGTAAAAGCAGGCGCTTAAAACTTGTACTTTGATGCATTACTCGTTCAATACGAAGCAGTAAAAAATCAATGAGATTCAGTATAGCAAGTTCTAAATATAGTTCTTACTGAAATTCTGATAGTTAATACTGAATCAAAGAAATAAGTATTCTTATTTTAAATGTAACCTTTTTAAATTCATTTTCACAAATTTTTAAAATTAATTGTTTTAAATGTCATAACTAGTTGACAATTTTTAAGAATTAGCTTTTGCAATAATTTGTTTAATACTTATATGCAAGGTGAAAATAAAACATTAATGATGCAAAATCCCTATTTACACAAGGAGAAAATGTGCAACCTTAACGCGGCGACATATGACCCGTGACCAAAATCTTGGACTACCCCGTTCTCTATATATAGCACGTGCATTGTATACTGTACTGCAGCCGCGAATCGTCCTGCATCGAATCATCCGCGACAAATCGCCGCGTGTTCGAAAAGGCTGCATTCAAGGGTTAAGCGTGACGATATCGCGACTTTCTCTCTTTCTCTGTCTCTCGCTGTAGCGTGTTCTATATAGTCAAGGGGGATGAAAACGCCTCTGTTTGCTCGAGGGTTCAAGTCGCTTCTGGGCTCTTATGCCAGACCTTCGTTTTATGGATGGAGATTGACGATGGGAACTCGATTTCTTCCTCTTGATTCGATGTCACGCTACTTAAGCGGCACTCGAATTTGTTGGGAAATACGTTTTCCCTTTTTTTTCTTTCTGGTTCGGTAATAGAGCGATCCGATCGATACTCGTCGTTTGTTTTGCAACATACGTGTATACATATATATATATACATACGCACAATAGGTTTTTCGACGAATTTCGAATACTGCGGTATATATATTTTCAACTGAATTTCACGGCTGAACAGTTTATTCAATTTTTCTTCAGTTGCTTTCAAAGGGAATTTTCGATAGGTTTGCAAATACACTGATTGTTCAAATAATTAATTTATATCGAGTTTACGAATTGACTAATCAATCTATTTATCATTTCAGCGTTTAATTTGTGTATAACGAAATTTTAATTTTGGTTATTTAACTCGTCACAATTGCATTCTTTTCTTGTTGTAATATTATGTTACGTTTAAATCAGCTTTGTGTACAATAATTAGCAAAATTAAATTATCTTTATACAAATGTAAATTATTCACAGTATATTTCATCAAATCTAGGTAATTAGCTTCCCGCAACAACCATACGGATCTCAACAACTATTTACGTAAATATCATTAAATAATAAATCAAAGTAACGCAGAACGCAATAAATAGTGAAATATCTCAAAAATATGTTACCTTCTCGCGTGTTAAACTGGAATGATGGGAAATGATAAATAAGCAACATCGATTAAGTGAAACGTGTGATAAATCAGACAACTCGGGTAAAGCGAAGTTCATTGATCTTTTTCACGAAGCGGACAGCAACACTTGGGCCGTAAGCCAAAATTTCGAGTAATTCGCACACGCGCGGTCTCTGACTGTTTTTTTTTTTTTTTTTTTTTTTTTTTTCATGTAAATCCATCCCACGGGTGACAAAGCGACAAAAAAAGGGGAGAGAGACAATGCTAGCCAGAGCGATCACGGAAAACTCGACCGTCGGATTTTCACAACCTCCTGTTTTGGATCAACAGGAGTTTCGACTTGACTTGGGAGGGAGAATCTATTTTCGCACAAAGCGCACTTTATCCCGGAGCAATTGGATTATATACTCAAATTGCTAACAATATAATTTGGAGCAGTCCCGAATTTCCTTATTCCATCAAAATTTCTCGATGCTTGTTTTGTTCTATTAGATTAGTTACTATGGTACATAATATTATATTAATTATGTAACACTTTAAAATATCTTACCTGCTGATATATTTAATATAGAAATCTGATATTTTATGTAGGAGTCCAAAAGGAATATTTATCTATCGGTAGACCGAAGAATATTTTGAACAATGAAGGTGGGGGAGAATTGCATGCAGGTAACCCTATGATTAAAAAGTGAGGTAAGGTGTCGGATGAATCGGAAGCTTTTTGGTACAACACTCGACCGGAGCTTAATGAAGGTGCAGACTCTTTTGTTCGTTCGAAAAGGTTGGAAAATAGAAAACCCGGAAGCTACGTGTCGTGGGCTTGTTAAAAACTCGGTCGAGCGTAAAGCGTACAGGGTATGTTTTCGTAGTGCGCATACTGTCCAAATTAAGCGGATTCCGCGGTACATGCGCGTATTTTACTCTACTCTCGAGCCTCTCTGATGTTGGCTAATAGCAGACTCTCGCTCTCTTTCTCCGGTTACTTTGCACTTTCCTCTGTTTTGTCTCTCTTTTTATTTACGTCTTCTGCCAAAGTAAACGCGCGTCTTGAAAGTTTCGCGTACGGTCGAAACGTATTCTTCTTGAAATTTCCTCTAGCTAACTGCATGTACGATAGGGGGTTAGCTTTATTTAAGAGTAACGTTACTTTGTTTCAGGTTTGTAATATTGATATTTTAACTCTATTTACATTATTGCCGCATATGCTTTATTAGAACTCGTAGTTTGCATTTTGTTTCATTACTTTTCGTAATGATTATGTGCTAAATATTGTAGGTTTTACTGACTACCGAATGGTCAAGAACGTATATAACAATTAATTATTTTTTTTACATAATTTTGATTTTAATAAAGTTTATTATTATCAATTTCGATACTCTATGCAATGTTTAGGATGAAGTTTGTTTAAATATTAAGTTATATTCCGTCTTAACGGGATGTCGGACCCAAGTTACAGAGATCTACACCATTCAACATAAGAATTATGTTGGAACTATTGAATTAAAAATCTGAAAAAATTCATATGAATAGTTTAAAACAAAAGCGAGGGCATGGCGTTTTGATTTTTTAAGAAAAAATAAATGTGTTAATAATAAATGAATAAACAATTTGCAGTCGGTAATTATTGGTCTAAAACGGCATGAATTTTCAACACAAAAATCAGAATTAAATTACAGATTTAAAAATCTGATAAAATTTGAGTATCCATATTTAAAACATGTTCTTTTGATTATAAAAAAATATTAAAAATGACCATTTTCGGAGTCCGACATCCCCTTAAGATAGCTGCGGATCATCTCATTACGTTCCGTGCACTCATATGCGTACGTGACAATACATACATTAACTTTTGTATTATTTATAAAAAGAGTCTTGCAAGATATTTTAATTAAAAGTACGATTTTTACATCTTTGATTTTGCAAGTGAAGCAAAACGCGTAACTAACCGTACGAGGCGCTACGTATACCTACGAATACTGTAAGAGTACGTGATTCACGCCACAAGAGTTAAATGTCATATTCTGCTACAAATGCAGGTATTACGATTGTTTTTTATTACCTTGTCGCGTTGCCAGTTACGTGTCCGCAATAACGACCTGCGCTTTCGTCAAGATCTTCAAGCTCGTCGGAAAATTGTACGTAAGCCCCCTCGCACCTAGCGTTCTTTAATACGCCAACTTGCATTCTTCTTATTCGCATCTCTATCACCTGTAACGAAAATTCCAATTATTTTTTACACAACCGAAATATAATTGTGCTATTCGATAAATCTGTTTGTATAACAAACAGTGTGTGTATATGTATAATTTAAAAATAGGAAATATTTTCTATTGAAAATCGATGAATCAAAGTTTCCCGATCGGTCTGATCGCTACAACTTTCGCCGAGAGATGTCCGGTGTCGCGAGAGCGCGCGCGCGCGCGCGTTACAAAATTTCTCGTACCACCAACCGAAATGAAGCATGAGTTCTCGAACGTAAATTGGAATTGTTCCTCGCTATATATACATCAGAGCTCTACGGTGGCTATTCAAACTTTTCCAAGAACGTGCTGCTTCCGATCGATTGTGGCTACACATCTCCACGATTTGAATTCGAGTTTGCGCGAATCGTTATTAGCGTCAACGCGTACACTTGAATAATTAATTTTTTTTAACCAAAAGATCATTAAAATAATATAATAACCGTTACCTGAGGATCCTTTAGAGGTGCTCGAATTCGCACTACACACCTTCCCATTCGACCTGTCCAACGAATCCAGCCTACTGAATTTCTCACCGTTCGGTTGCATCCTAGAAAAAATAAATTATTTATTTATTATATTGATCAATTAACAATCACATATATAATTGGTAAACAAATTTTTCTTAAATTACAATGAAAAATAGGAACAATTTAAATAAAGAAAAGTATTTTTCTCATTGTGCATTTGGTATGACAATAGAAAACATTAAACTGGGATCTTCCCACGAGCGACAGTTTTTCGGTCGTTCGACTCATAAATCAAAGTTACTTGAAAGACGGAAAAATAGTTGTCGATAAGAAAAGCCTCCGATTATCGGAAATCGCGATATTTCGCGCTATTTGTTTATCTTCCCATGAGCAGAAAGATTTTCATTAGCCAGAACGAGTCTTCCCCTTCCTCTTGTTACTCGATAAGGCATTTATATGGTTCACAGCTCATCGAGCTGACGCGTGCCGGCGACGAAGAGGATGATTTATTGCGTATCCGAATCTCGTATAACGGGCCACCAGTTAACGCCGTATACGAGGTCGGGAGATCGCACACGAACGTCGTTTGGGATTTCCTCTTTTATATTCTCGATTTTAACGTAAATATATATAGATGTAGATGTTCACTTTGTTTGCGAGCGGGTACATAAACTATAGATTATATTTC